>JAPMOB010234226.1:0-42211 GCA_029875015.1 Lepomis gibbosus | reverse complement strand
TGCTGATTATTTTCTCCGTTAGCCGCTAAATTGCTTTTAAAGAAATCTTGCTGCATCACAATTTCACAGTTTCATGTGTCTCTCCAAACCCCAAACATATTCAACTTGCAATGACATAAATTAGATGTGATATTTAATCAAATGTCAATGTAGTGTGTTGCGGTTGCCCTGGCATTTGCCCCTGCATTTGTCCAGCATGACTTTAAACCTAATAAATTCCAGTTCTGGGTCTGTCTTTGATATTTGATCATTCTTTCAAGTTATTTCCAGCAACAACAAAAAGGCCAAACAATCACTTGTTTACATGTTTCTAATGTGAGAAGTTGCTGCTTTTTGGTATAATGTCAGAGTTAAGTGGTGAGTGTTTTTAATGAATCATCAAATAATCTTCAGCAGCTGTACTCGTGTCTCCTCCAGACTTAGAAGAGCTGCACACTGAGCTAACCAGTAAGGAGTTCTCAGTAGGTGGTAAATGTTGTTATCCATGCGTGATCCATGATATTGTGGTAAAATGATTCAGTGCACATGATGCACGCATGCAGCTGGATCACTACCGCAGACCAACAGTATTGGCAATCGCCACTGATCAGTTTCAAGGCATGTTCAATTCTAACTGCAGCGACTGCAAGTTCACATGTAATAGGAATTATTTTGCACAAAAATGGTAATAAAACTGTTCTTTGTATTCTGTGAGTAGGAAAGGTATGTGCATCTTGAGGTTGGAGGTTTTTTAGTTCTGGTTTAACTTTCAGCAGATTCCTTGGAGAGTCTAAATTGCCCTTAGGTGTGAACGTGTGGGGGTGTGCTTGTTTGTCTCTATGTGTCAGCCCTGTGATGAACTGGCGACCTTTCCAGGGTATACCCTGCCTCTTCCCCAATGTCAACTGGGATTGCCTCAAGTGAAGTTTACTAGACTTGTTTAACTATTATTATATACTATAACTATTATATTATATTGTTTATTTTCTTTAAATTTAGTTTTAATTCTATGAAAACAATTTGCAGCCATTAGTCCTGCTGCTGATGACTGTCACTTGTTTTCTTCTTAAGCAACCTCCATCAGCTCTGTAATGCCCACTCTAACACTGAGTCTTTCCTCCTGGTTATCACCAGGGTACTCAGTGTACTGGAAGAAGTAAACAAACCACAGAGCAGGAAGTGTGCGAATCACTGTTGTACTGCACCACGGAGAAAATCTTATTTAAAACCAGTGAGTGAGCTGATGTCATTGTGTCCATTCAGAACAGAGCAAAGACTGTTGCCCACACTGGCACTGGCCTTCATTCCCTGGATTTGGTCTAAATAGTCCATTTTAGCCAAATTTGCACTGTGTGAATGGGCAAAAATGCACTCTGCACTCATGTACATGTGTCAACTCCTCTCCTAACATTGAAGCTGCTATAATCCTTTTTATATTAACACTGGATGAAATGACAGTGTGTAACGTGAAAGAGTCATTCGTAGTGATGAGCCAACACAGAGTTTCTTTCAGCTATTTGCAGATTAATATCATCTTTCAGCATGTTTTGGTTTTATGCCCCACAACATTACTTATTTGTTTCACTCTCACAGCTGTCTTTACTGTCATTTCCAGACGCAGTAGGCAGTTTTCCGCAAAAGAGCTGTGATATACCTACGCTAGTTCCCCAGCAACAAACAGCAGATATACTAAGTTAGCTAAAATTGGAGTGTTTTTCAGCCCACTGAGTTGGTGGAGACCAAAACACAGCTAAAAGCAGAGTGCTAATGAATGCTAATGTTACTCTGTATTTGTTAATGTGTAATTAGCTAACTGTTTGAAAACAAGCTCGCCATATCAACCTTTGTATGGAGATAAAATATCATTGCCAAACAAAATCAGTTACTGCAGGTTTAATCTAGAAACATAGTCGCATCATTGTGGATGAAGGTGAAGAGTCGAAGAGAAATGAAACAAAACTGACAAATGTGAGTCAAGAGTTCACTGGATTAGGGCTCATTTTGGCAACTACACAAGTTTATTGTATATGATTATGTTGCTAGCCATATAGAAGAAAAATAATGTTAGTTTAATACATCATCAGCAGTCAAAAGGTCAAGGTAGATCATGAGCCAGTGTCCAGTGCTGAGACAGAGAGCCACTGAATACCTAATTAACACTTCACCCTTCTCCTCACCACTGCAATGAACAAAGCATCTGACATAAAGAAAAATCAGAATTCACAGATTTTTTTTGTGATTGCCCTTTCTGTAGATTAAGGAAAGGCTAAAATACGGGCCCATTTACTGCACTATACATACACATGCCTCCCTGCAGTACAGCTAATCATCCATTCTTTCTCATGTCCTCAGTGGTACAGCCCAGCCTAGTGGCTTCACAGCAAAGTGGACTACTTTATTTAGAACAGAGCGAGGGGGTATAAACCACATGCAGACTGCTTGGCTGACTCACTGACTAGAATAGAGGTCTGCTTAAAAAACCTGTGCCGTTTAAAAAAAGAAAGGAGGGAATGACACATAGTGGAAAAGGAGACAACAAGTAATAGAACAGAAATAAAGAAAGAATACTTCTAGCTAACACAGCTTCTGATGTTGTGATGTTTATCGTTCATCGCTCAGGGTGAAACAGTCCTCAGTCTGTTTTCATTCATTAAGAGTGCTAAGCTCGTTCAAGCGTCGTGTGCACACAGGGCACGGCAGTGTACTTTTGGCATTTTGTGGTTGGAGGTGTGCGGCACACCCGCAGTATGGATGGAAACATTGTGGGAAGAGGAGGAACACATTGTCGCACATTAAGAGCTGGAACCAATCCTCACTTTACAATTTGATCTGACTATGTTTACCTGCGACAGTACAGTCACCACAGCCAGAAATGGAAATTCGAAACAATATCTTCACTGCTTGGAATAATGTAACAAATTCCCATCCTTAATTTTGTAAAACAAACATGTGTTTCCTGTCACACTACATTTGCATCTACAACCAACTCAGCGATTATTGATAAATAAGCAGAATTCTGCTCTACCACATCCTGTTACTTTATTGCAACCACAGGTCTTCCTCATCTGATCTGCTGAAATTAAAGACGCAATGTCTCAGGAGCTACAAGAGAGATGATACATGAAGCTGTCGCGCCCGGTTACCTGTTGTTTTTGGATGAGGATATGGACACAGGGTGACAACAGGTGGTCTTAAAAAGGGGCTCAGTGACGTAGAGAGGAGAGACAAAATTTAACAGTCTGAACTTTGTGTGTACCCTGCATCTCTATTATGTCACATTCAATCCCAACCGGAAGAGTTATGTGCGCAAAAAACGTGTGCGTGATTATTTTGCAGCAGGACTGAGCTGGTTTAATTTAAGGTATCCACAGAAGATGGCGTAATTGCAATTTGACAGTGCAACACTGTCTGGGATACACTTTATATTAATATAGTGGGTAGAAATCTGCGAGAGGTAGGCTAACACAAATGGATAACTAGAGTCAAGTAAGACATATAACCAAGTGCAGAGCCCAGTGAGGCCCAGTGAAGCACCTTGTTTTCCCTGACCAAGTCCAGGATATTCAATTTGCTGTCACAGAAGACAACCAGAAAATCTTCACATTTGATAAACAAGTGTTTTTTTGCAATTATTGCAAAAAATATTTTTTAAGTTGAAACAATGAATTACTTTTGCAAATTATTATGCAAATTAAAATTGTTGCAAATTAATGTTCTGATATTCAACTAATCAACTTACTCACTAATAGTTTGAGCATTCAGCAAGGCATTCATTACTTTATGAGCTAATTTGGAGTTCATTAACAAACATGCTATAAGGTTTAATTAAGACAAACATTTAAAGTGTTAATTGAAAACTAATTAAGACCATTTATTTATATTTAGGCTACTGTTCTTGGATCAATTTATGGTCTCTTACACACACACACACACACACACACACAGCTCCACATTAGGCTAATAGTTGGGTGTGTTGAGGACTGCAACACCTGAAAGCTAAACACACACACACAAACGCGCGCGCGCGCGCACACACACACACACACACACAACACAAGTTAACCAGTAACTCGCCAGCCCGTGCCGGTGTTCCCAGTCTCACATATTGGTTTATACAATTAAACACACATACGCACGCAGGTTAGGAGCCCCGGATATCAGTCAGGATCTAAAAGTTACACCGCCCTCCTGAGGTCCGGCTCCGGGCGGAACAGACAGGAGAGGTGCGTTTGATTTAAGGAACTTTAAAAGCAGAACAGAAACAGCTCGACTGCACAGTTTAAACTCATAAATATGTACACTGTGGACTCACACAGGTGACAGACATGTGAAGCAATGGACAGACTCATTAAGAGCGAGAACTCACCACATTAGTGAGGAAATCTCCGTCGCTGAGTTCCTCCAGGTCCAACAGGTTGGTCCCACCGGGCGGATAGAGTTTCTCTGCTGTTAAGCTGTCTAAGATAGACTCCATCATGACTGCCTGTGTCTGTCTGCAGCTCCCTGGACGGATAGGCAGTAACTATGTGGACGCTAAGCTTAAAATCAACTCATTAAAGAGAAGCTGTTCATCAAACAGCTGCCGCGTGCAGTGTCAGTATCCAGCAGTTCTTTTGCACCACCTGTATACACCCGGTTGCTCGAGCCGAGTCCAGCTGCTGCTTTTCTTTTAAGTGACAGACTTGACAAACGTCGGAAATTCACATCCTTCTGCTGCTGTGCCGGAGACGGTGCTATCCATCCAGCTGTGTGCGTGAAGCTCAGCCTCTCTACTCGCGTGCGCTGTCTCCCCCACGCGCCTAATGAATATTGAGTGAAGCACCGCCCCGTGGCGTCAAATAGCCTAACAGTGAACGCCCAAAACACAAAATATAAACTCTTATCTTTGCCAGAAAATGTAATGTATAATCAGTGGTGGAAAGTTCATTTACACAAGTAGGTAAGTACAGTTTGAGGCTACATTTCAGAATCAGAATCAGATTTCTTGCCAGGTAGGCTACATGTTCACATAGGAGGAAGTTTTCTTGGCAAAAATTGGTGCTTAACAGTACACATATAGAATACATACAGAAATATAAATATATGTGAAGTGAAACATCTCCTGGACAGATGGGTATGAAACCTTGTACAAACTGTGGAAAAAACACCTTGAAGTTGAAATTTGTGGTTTTGACTAAGTCTCATCAAATTGGATGAAATTGATTGATGATGCCTAAAATAAAGCACCTCAACCAACAGGAAAATTGGTTTATAAACATAGTATGACACACTGTTTGGGACATAAGAGTACATTTACCTTTTATACTAAAAGTAAATGCTTCACTAATTCTCTGAAAACAAATGGTTCTTCTGTACTTGGATGCAGGACTATTCCTTCCACCACTGTATATAATTATGGCAGAAAAAAATTGCCAAAATACAGTATAAGATAAACAAACAACATCAAACATGAAATATTTCATCATAGTAGTCTTTAAGGGATGGATTTTAAGAGTTATTGCTTAAAGGCCCTGCACACTTATGACACACAGGTGATTTCAATCATTCTGGCTTATTTGATGTCCTGTCAGGACTGTTTGTGCGTGTACAGACTGTCTATGGGGAGGGGCAAGGTACACCCTTATCATTTTTATTAGTACAGCAACCTGAGCAGAGGTCTAGCCAGAGTAAGTGACCTGCGAGCTTGCATAGACCCTTTCAGAAGCCATTTTGCTTAATTTGTTTGATGGACCTTTTTCATGACTTCCTGGGACACATAGGGAACTGAGCTCTCATTAATCTTATCAGTTCCACCTGGTCTTCTCTTGCTATGACAAGTCCAAATGTCAATGAAAAGGTCTACCAGCAGGCACTGGAGGGGATGTAACATTACACCCTTTAGTTCAGACGGAATCATTGCGAATTGAGTTATTTTAACATTCTGACTTTATTATGGCATGGAAATAAGACAATTAAGATAATTAGACTGTAAAACGTTTTAAATGTAGCGTGAGCAACACAGACCACATTTACTATTAAAAAAGTGATTTGAGAATGTGTGTTTGCGTATGAAAGAGAAACAGGAAAAGACAGGTGAGAGACTGCTCTGACACCCCGATATACTGCCTGCAGCCACAGCACACAAACACACGCACACTGTGGAAATGACATAGATCTCTCTCTCTCTCTCTCTCACTCTCTCTCTCTCTCTGTCTTCCATGGTTGCTCAGGCTCGCCCGTCTCGTTCTGCCCCAGATTGTTTCTCCTCTGAGAGACAGCAAGATAGAGAGATTTAAACACACAGCGGCAAGAGAAACGCTGTTCATTGTGTTTCAGGTATCAGAGGTGCGTGTGTGTACTACAGCTCTGACCTGTTATAAACCTGGGTGGATTTCCATGAAAGAGGTTTGTCAGAAGGACATCTCATAGTGTGATTTATTAACAGAGTGAAATATCTCAACAACTATTGGGTGGATAGTGAAATTTTATATTGATTTCATTTAGATTTTTATATTCATGGTGCCCAGAGGATGATTTCTAATGAATTCCAATTTTCATCTAGCACCACCATGACGTCAGTGTTTTTAGAAGGACTTTAGTCATCCCCTGACTTTTCATGTAAAACCACTATGAGGTTGAAATTTGTGGTTTTGAGGGAAATGTCTCAACAAATATTGGATTGATTGTGATATAATTTTGTACACATGTTCATGTCCCCCTCAGGATGAGCTGTAATCCCTTTGGTGATCCCTGAATTAGCTCAAAATTAATATTTTGAACTAATGTTGGCGCTAAACACCTACCAAACAGCCATAAAGCTGACATCAATCTCTGCTCTGTGTGTTTAATGCTACTTAGAAATTGTTGCCATGCTAACCCACTAAACAAAGATTACACAGTAAATTTGAATTCAGTTCAATTTCATTTATATAACTTGTCATATAGAGCAGGTCTAGACCATACTTTTTTTTTTATATCATTTATAGAAACCCAACAATTCCCACCATGAGCAAACACTTGGCAACGCAGGCAAGGAAAAATGTCTTTTTAAGAGGCAGAAATCTCTCTACCGTTATAGACTCACTAGTCTTAATACATTGAATGAGTGAAAGGTGAACTAATATAGCGACATCTGATTACACTTCTTAATTCTATCATCTATCAACTACCAGTTCAAGACTTTGTTATTTCAAATCAAGTTATAAAAAGTATGAAGATGGAGTACTGCATGGCTCCGTTCTGTGTCCTTCAGAATTTATATTTGATCCAGGACTTGAGTCACATGGCTTGAACTGGGTCCAGACACACACAGTCACACATTATGACTTTAGACTTGACTTGAAAAAAATCTGAAAAAACTTTTGTCTATAATAATATTAATTCATTTAAGCCTTGTGAACTGAATGAACTGGCTACTTGATATTTTCATGGATTTACCCTCTGGGTGTATTGTTCAAATCAAAGTCATTGCAGAGGATGTGGTAGAGGTTAAGAGACAGGATCTCTTTGTCATAAGGACTACAATGATTACCATCAGGTGTTTGTGTGTATGTTTTATGTTACTACTCAAACAATAGTTACTAAGTGTTGTGTAATGATCTCATGTTACTCTACCACCTCTTTCCACCTCACTTCTACTCTGTCCATTCCTGGATTTCCTTTTTTTGCCTTTTCCTTATCACTCATTCCTCCTCTCTCTGCTCCCACCCTGCCTATTCTCTCTTTCTCCTTTCTCCTTCCAGATATCAGTTTACGGACTTGTCCCGCACTAAAGGGCAGGGTGTCTCTGTTTTTCTCTCACACACATTGGTGTTGTATAACAGTGGTGACCTTCCACAGTTACAATACAATAATTCTATCCTAAACCTAACTAATCCTAATTCAGACTTAAAGGTGCCCTGTGGAGTGTTTGATCACTAGGGGCACTGTGGAGCAATGTTTTGAACTCTAATCACAAGCACAGGGGTGATATATGTATTATATCCTTCACGATGGTGTTTCACGTAATTTCTGTCTCTCTCTCTGTCTTTAGTGAAGCACTTTTGTTTGATAAGTGCTATATAAGTAAAGTTTATTGTTATTATTATTATTTAGGGCTGCAGCTAATGATGATTTTAGTGATTCTACTGATTATTTGATAAATGTGTCGAGTGGTCAAATAATAAGTATTTTTATGTAATGCATATCGACAGTTGGAGGCAGTAATCTAAACAAACTTTCAAACCATTCAAAAAATCTTCTAGAAAATGAGAAATGTATTCAACATGAAACATACAGTGAGTTCAATGTAAATAAAACTGTTTTAAATGAAAAAAACACACATTGTACCTTTAATATGAACGTATATAATATTTAAGTAGTAATCGAGGAATTTTTCTCATAGCAACGCTCATTTTTAACGTTATTTGTCATACACTGATCAGCCATAACATTATGAACACTGACAGGTGAAGTGAATGACACTGATTATCTCATTACCTGTCAGTGGGTGCATTATATTAGACAGCAGGTGACCATTGTGTCCTCATAGTTGATGTGTTAAAAGCAGGAAAAATGGCCAAATGTAAGGATTTGAGCAACTTTGACAAGGGCCAAATTGTGATGGCTCGACAACTGCATAAGAGCACCTCCAAGACTGTCTGCAGTGGTCAGTATCTATCAAAAGTAGTCCGAGGAAGGAAAAGGGGCAAACCGGCGACAGGGTCGTGGCCAACCAAGTCTCATTGATGCATGTGGGGTGCGAAGGCTGGCCAGTGTTGTCTGATCCAATAGACGAGCTAAGTCAAAGTGTTCATGAAGTCAATGCTGGTTCTGATATAAATTTCTCAGAGCACAGTTCATGCAAGGTAGAATCCCTGTCTTGATGGGTCGAGGCTGTTCTGGCAGCAAAAGGGAGGCCTACATTATGACCAACAGGTGGTCATAATGTGAACGTAACTTTTGACTTTTCAGCAGACATGGAGTAACATTAGCATTCATTTAGACTTGTGGGGTCCTTACAAATGTAAGACAAATATTCACTCTCCTTTTAGCTCTGTTTTAGACTCCACTAACTCCTGAGGCAAATAATTGGCTCTTTAGATGTCAAAAGCTCTACTATTGTCCCCAGCTAGTGGCTAACTTTGTCTGTCTGTCGTTTGGTGCTGGGCAGTCAGCATACAATGGGGTTATAAGAGCTTATTTTTTTACTGAAAACAGCTGCCTGCTGGAAATGAGACAACAAAACACTCCATGGAGCATGGAGCTGAGTAGAACTGCAGTTTTTTTAATGGATTTACATTTCAACCATTGTTAATACAAAAGTATTGACAGTTGCAGCTGTAATGAGGAGCTTCAAGGAGCACAACTTCTCTGACTACAAAGAAAGTACACTATTGATGATTGCTAATCCCTAAACTCTGTTTTTGACGAGTATTACATTGCTGAAAAGTGAATACAGTCATTAGTTTGTATTCTTGTTCAGCATGAAATCAACTCGAATTTCAAGCTGCAGCGTAGTGAATGGAAACAAACGGCTGCCTGTAAGGCAGGAGAAACCTAATTCAAAACTGGCACTGATCAGCAGATAAAGAAACAGCAGACAACTGTTATGGAAAATTAGTGTCCAACTCCTCCTGGACATAATACACGATCCAGGATGCAAACAGAGACAGAGAACATTTATATGTGTAATATTAAGGTAAATAACAGTAAACCTTACTTTGTCTATAAACTGGCACTTCCAAATAAGAGATCAGTCAGGATTAAATCAATGCATTTGATTGATGTATTTGTTTAAAATAAATCATATAAACATTTAAGCTTTAATTTTCTGCCTATTTGAATTCAATCCAGCTCTGTGATTGGTTGGTCATCTGTTGATGCAGGTTGTGAGAGGCAGCCCTCTGATTGGCTGTTGGTGTCATGATGCAGGTATGACTCATCTTCTATTCTCAGCCAAAGAAATGACTTGGGGTTTTGACCTTCCGTCTCCTTGGTGACCGGTGTGGTGTCGTCACACCGTCCGCATATTCGTTGTCGTCGTCCTCTCCCATCTGTCTCAAATCCACTCAGGTTTGTTGGCATCATAAATAACATCCAAGCATTGAGGTGAGGAACACTGTTTATGTGTGAGTAAATGATGGGCACACTCTCCACCACACTGTCACAATTAGTCCTCTCATATTCTCTCTTCATCACTCCCTGTTCTGATCCTGTTAAGAAGCTTGAGTGTATTCAATGCAGTACACACTCATGTTGTTGAATATAAATTCACACTTTGATATTAATGACTTCTATTTCCAAACAGTCTGTTCACATTAACGGTCAGGGCCGGCACAAGACTTTATGAGGCTGAAAACAGGGGCCCCCTCAACCACCACCATCCAATTTATCGCCTCACCTGAAATAAACTAGTGCCATTAGGATTGAGGTGTATGGAGAAATAGCACCATAGAAAAGCATATAAAGAATACCAAACTATACAGTTTTACAAAATAATCTTAATTCATGCTACTACCGCATTGTAGTTCAACTAGTAAGAGGACCTTGAATCAAGATTATTTTGTCAAAGTGCTATTTAAGATCAAGAATAAGCGTCCATACGCAAAAGTGATTTACAGTTTTACTGATATTTCATGTGTAATGCAAATTTGCACAACTATGCACTATATTAACTAGAGAAACTGCCTAACAACAACATATGTTTATGTTCAAGTGACAAAGACCTATACGAGATGTAAGAATTATGACTACCGTCAATATTTACCTAACCTTTACCAAGTTATTTTTAAACCTAAACATAACCAAACCATAACCATTACAGTGCCAGATCGGAAAACTGTCTGTCGACACCTGTGGCGATCCGTGGTAACAGCCGGTGTGTTTTAATACAGGTGCAATAGTTCTGCTCATAATGTATCAAGCGCACAGGCAAGCAAAACACACCTTCTACATCAGAAATACAATACAAGAAGAGAAACTCATGGCTCTGTTTAAAGTGCAGCAAAAGTGGTAGCTGGGTGGAGTAGTTATAAATGGTCATGGCGGTGGACAGAGAGGTAGAGAGTAATGTCTTTACGAGTAGCTGGAGATAAAGCAGTGTGTATAAACAGTGTAGTCTGGCTCTGTGTGGCTGCGACTGAGCAGATCTTCTTTCCTTTTTCTGCTCCTTACAAACAAATAAGATGCCAGAGAAACTCGTTGTCCTTCCCCGTTATAGCCTGTCTTATTTTCTGAGTTGCTTTTTCCTGTCTCACTTTTTTCAGATGTCTCTCGCTGATCATAAAGTTCAGAAGTTCAGAGTGAGCAATGGGGAGAGAGAGATACATGGAAAGAAACACAGAGACCTAGTCACATAACGCCAAGACTGTAATCAAAGCCAGACTCATTCCTTACACACTGTTACATCATCTTTACACACTCCTACAACGAGAGTAAGTCAAACTGTTTTACTCGCAGGGTGATGGACTTATAAAAACTAACTTTGAAGCTGACAGCCTGGTTAAAAGTGTGGGGAAAACCAAACATGACACCCATGTGTGATTCTTAATCATTTTATTCCAAAACCATGGGCGTTAATCTGCGGCTGTAAAAGCCTCCACTTTTCTGGTTGGACTTTCCACATGATTTTGGATCTTACCATGTTGGGCGGAAAGGGCTCTGTGCAGGCTAGCTAACTTCTTCCATACCAAACTGGACAGAGGTGTATGTACCTTTGGCCAAATGGTGTATTTGACATCCAGTGGGACTAGTGTTGAGTCTCCATTAAATTAAATGACTGTACCGCCCTCTACTGGAGAATGGAACATATAGCAAACTAGGACGTAAACTCCTGTAGAGGGCTCTCAGTTTATACAATGATGTATATGACTTAAACAGACTATTGCTTTTGCTGTAGTGGTATTACTGTGCACATGCTGACATGTACAGTAAATATATAAGTGCAGCTGTCAAAGGGATGAAAGGAGGTGATGTGATAGCCCATTATTGAAGCTCACCCAACTCAAATACATACATTATATCTCCTGCTATTATTGCATTCATCCGGATCCAACCTCTTTTCCAGATAACCTCAGGCCAAACTGGAATTGTGCAGTAAAACTGCAAACTTTGCTTGGTCACACCTATGTGTTCTTGTTCCCAGAGCTTGTAAATTTGAACATTTTTTTATACAGATTTGCAAAGTTTTGATCATTTTTGTGACTTCCTGCTTTGTGAATCCTAGGCCTCAACAGCCATCAATCCAGGAAGGCAGAAGTTGTAGACTTAAGCTGGAAAACCAAATCAGTGCTGCATGAAACTGGTCCACACCTCAAAAGGTTTCATCCATACACAGGCTTACTGAGTGAAACGAGGATTCAAATACCAGGGAATACTAAAGTGCTGATATTGTAAAATCAGTCCGGAAGTAAAATTTATGAGAACAAACAACACACACCGTTTCCTGAAATGTCCCACTGTAAAATCTGGTGATTTGTTTGTTTGCTGCAGTCACCACTGCATAGTCTTGGATCGGGTCAGCTTCCTGGTCAGAGCGTGGCGAACAGTCAGCATGTAGGAGCGACGGTCAGGGAGAGGGCGCTGCTGATCCAACACCAGCCTGTCAGACATAAAGGAACAAAACATCACCACCAACTGCCAATCAAACAACACGCACAACAGCTGTCCCAGATTTAACTGTTTTTTGTTTTTGCAGATATAGTAAATCAACATAGTTTACAGCTTTATACGAACAGCAAATTAAACAAAACAGTAAAATGTCTTCCTGAAGATTTGTTTTGCTTGTTCTCCAAGATCTTTCTGGAGCTGCCTCATCACCTTCCTTAATTTCTTGTATTTTATTCCACTTGTGAAAAGCTTCTTCATTACCTTTGCACATTGCATTGTGGGAGAACACTGTCCATCAACAGCACACAATAAATTATTTGCAAACTGTGTGAAGTAAGTGTGAAGTTCCAACACAGCTGAAACACACCTGATGAGCTGAAACACAGCTGCTTCCACAGCTGAAACCGCTTCTGCCACAGACAGCTCCCTGAAACCACACCTACACACACACACACACACACGCACACACACACACACACACACACACACACACACACACACACACACACACTGTGTAAAGGCAAAATACTTTTACAATTGAAACTTTATATACATTTTTTCCATTATTCCAGGCAAAAGACAATTAAATGCATATTAAGTCCATAATGTTGCCAAGATATATATATATATATAAGAGAAAGATATTTGGTAGCAATATAAACAGACATATCTCAAATTTCATATTTAAAATGAACAAAATAAACTGGAGGAAGAAAAAACACACAAACCTTAAATCCTTGGCCAGTCTCTGCCCTTCCTCTGTTGTCACCTCCCTGCCAATTTCCAAGTCTGCCTTATTGGCTACCAGCACTGTAGGAACAACTGACGCCAGCCCACACACCCCCACACACACAGTGACATAAAGGGACAATAAATCGGCAGTATGATCGGCTATGGTATGCAAAGTTGGGACTTTGTGTCGTTACCTACTGAGCACAGGATGGCCTGCCAAATATGGCATGTATGTCTGCTTCATCTGTGCATGTGCACGTGTGTGTAAAGGTGACAATAGACAGATGTCAGATGGAGTTAGAACAGAGACTCACTGGACTTTAAGAGCAAACACAGTGAACGCACTGAGATCACACTGCTGGTTTAGCAGTTCAGCAGCTGGTATGTTACTTATTTACACAGAGCATTACACAAATGCATACGGTACTTATGTTACTGTGACATTATATTTTCTGTGAAAAGACAATGGTGGATAGGAGAGCTCAAATACTTTTACTGACCTCTGATGTTTTCACACATGCATCCTTAACATTAAAGCTGTAAAATCACTGACATTAAAGCCTCTATGTGTAGGACCTGCCTTTAACCTTTAACAGTGAGGACTCCTAGTGGTAAGTGGTCCTGATTCGCTATCTGTCAAGGTCAGAGGAATCTTTCAACAGACCCCCAGATGATGAGGAAGTTAGTTCCCTACCCACACTCTGTCTGGTTTGGTCGATGAGCTTCTTGAGTCGAGGGACCTCCAGGAAGCTGAGGCGTTGTGTGACGGAGTAAAGCAGCAGGAAACCGTCTGCCCAGCGAATGGAAGACTCCAGAGAAGCCGCAGAGCTCTCCTGGAGGAGACCATGTCATCAAAACCACATAAGATTAGTCTGACACTTTGGAAAATATGCGTCTTCACTTACTTGCAGAGAATTTTTTTTTTTTTATAGGGTGATACAAACTTTGGTTTTAAGATTAGGTGAGTTAGTTAAAATGGTTTGTTTAAAATTGAAGATTGGTTTGATTTTGGCAAAATAAACAAACTTTCATTGACAGTAGTATTTTTTTTTCCAAAATAAATAAATAACTGACAGTGGTGGAGTGTAACTGTAATGTAAGAACATTTTCTCAAGTACTGTACTTTTGTACTGACATTTTGAGGTACTTATACTTTACCTGGGTATTTCCATTTTAATTCTAAATAGGAAATATTGTACAGTTGCAGATTCTGATTATTAATACATAATATATCAGTCAGCTAAGAATTTATAATGGTTTGTAATGGATTAAGCCCCCCCGAGCAACAGGTTATACAAAGTAGCTGTAATAAGCTTCACCATACCAGCTGCAGCATTAATGACACTCATTAATGCATCACTAATTATAATCCAGTGATATACATTATTCTGAAACGGACCATTCTGCATGATGCTACAGAGTACTGTTACTTTAAACAGTGCATTTTGATGCTTATACCCATACTACTTTTAAATAATTATGGTTTTAGTGAATGCAGGACTTCTACTTGCCAAATTTTACCTTACAAGCTGTATCCAGAATCTCCAGATCAACAGCTTCCTGGTCCACCACCCGGCTGCATCTATAGGTCACCTCTGTAATAAAATACATTTATTTATTTTATCCTGCTGGTGAATTATGCAGGTAAGTAATGCAAGGTCCAATTACTTTA
Organism: Lepomis gibbosus; assembly: GCA_029875015.1. NCBI lineage: Eukaryota > Metazoa > Chordata > Actinopteri > Centrarchiformes > Centrarchidae > Lepomis > Lepomis gibbosus. The sequence goes on along the minus strand of JAPMOB010234226.1, from coordinate 27,261 downwards.
TGTCCATGTCAGTAACCCTTGTTGTAATAAATATTTACCCTTTTTGTTGTCGTATTCACCAATGAAGCGCTTGGTTATGAAACGAACACACAGTGCTGGGGACACAAAACAGGGACCAGAGAGTGAACTGCCAGACACACAACAGACGCTAACTAACTAATAATTCCCTCACATGCTGTGCATTCACACGCATGAAGTTTGATTTACACATTATTGCATCTGATCTGCAGCCTACTGTATGTTCATCACAATCACTTTGAAAATTATCCTCTTAGTCATTCGTTTAAACAAATGCAGAAGTGCTTTCTGTGTGTTTGTGTGGAAGGAGCCCGGATGGGTTCATGTTTGTTTAACGTCTGTGTCTGGTGTTCGAGGGCTCACTAATTCCTTTTGGCAGGACCCATTAAAAGGTTATTTAAGCTTGTTCAAGCTGTTTCTAACTTTTACAGCTGAAAAATGGTTGCGCTCTCATCCATTTTCAGGAATTAAAACTTGTTGTCTACCTCTGATACACCCGAATCTCACAGATTTTTTAACTGTGGACCTCTTTAGAAACCAGTGCAAATTTTTAAATATAATTGTTTTTATGTGAACATCACAAATTAAATTCCATCCACCTCTGCTGTAAACTGTCTTTTTAAACCACTAACAGAGACACGGTAGGCTTAACCTCTGTAGGACTTGCAGGACTTACTGCTTTAAGTGTCTGGTAGTGTAGGTGTCTTGAACAAAAATATATTCACCACATTTAAGTTTGGTTTTAATAGTCTATGCAATACAATAGTAATCTACAGCGTATAATAATAACGGCTTTGAGGTTTAAACAATGTTAGAGGTCCTGTTTTTAGCTTATGTGTTCATTCTTTTTATGTTTTGTTTTCTTGTATTATTATGTATTATTAGCGCAAAAGACAAATAAATTATATAAATATACAATGTAAGGATTGTGCAGGAGAGGTAAGAAACCCCCAAGGGCTTATAGTATAACCTCCCCTCTGCATTTTCACTTTATATTATACAAAATTAATATAGAATAATGATGACAATAATGCTAAACGGTATGCTAGAAAAACAACTTCTAGCAGACTGCTCTTATTAAAGATCAAAATGAGAGTTTATAATAAAACAACCATGTCCCATGCATAAAGTGTGAGAAGTCCATTTCCCAACAAAGCAATTTCTCATACTTTGGTTTCCCGCCATGAAAATATCTGACAAAAGACATGTGGAGCAGTTTGACATTAAAACTTAGCTGTGTGTCACGGCGCACTTCAATGCTCAGGAAGATGGGTCAAATTTAGACCTGTGTAAGATTTCCATATTTAGCAAAACCTCTTGGACCATGACCAGAATTGAACCCTAAACTTAACCTCTTTTATTTGCTTGAAATAGATTTCTTTCATGTGATAAACATGAGACATTATGTCCAGCCTATGATACTGTTCCCATCTTGTTTCTCCACCTGCTTGTGTGCCTGTGTTTTTCTGCCTGTTTCTCTGTGCATTAACGTTTCTGTCTGTAGTCTGTAAACTACCTGTTTTTCCAGTGTTCTGAGCTCCCAGAATGAGGAGTTTAACAGGAACCATTTTCCTGTTGGGTGCAATGTTAGTCCACTGTCTGTCCTGCTGTCTGTCGCTGCATGAAAACCCTACAGAAAAGAACAGAGTCAATTTTGCATCACAACACAGAACAATAAAAGTACAACTACAAAACCACATGCAGCCTCGCTAAACAAAGGAGGAGCAACACAATCTATGTTATGTTGTTTATGTAACACCATCCACATTTAAATGTATCTGGAGCAGTCCATGAGTATCAAACAAAGTGGTATTAGTACTCTATAGTACTGTATAGATAATACTGACCTTTGAGTAGAAACAAATTCCAGATATGGAGGAGTAAAATAATGAACTCACTGTGCTCAGAGTCAGACAGTGAGCAGACAGAGAGAGAAGAGATGGGACTGTCTTCTTTCTTTTGCTGTGTGTATGTGAGCCTCTCTGCTTCTGTTTGGTTATAGGAACTCTCTCTCTCTCACACTCTCTCTCTTGGGGAACAATATATGACAAGAGCCATTTGTCTGGAGAAACTGTGTCCAATTCCAGACATCAGTGTCCCTCTCTGATCTATACAAAACACTCTTTTAAGTGACTTTCAGTTGTTCCCCAAAGGGTTGAAGTCCTTCTGAGTTCAAAGGACTCATTCTGCATTTTGGGAAACACGCCTATTTGCTTTATTGCTGAGAGTCAGATTACAAGATTGATTGCACTCTCATTTATGTCCATTGAATATGAAGGGAGAGCCAGCAGCCGTTAGCTTTGCCTTTAAGATTGGTATGGAGAAGACATCTAGTTTGGCTCTGTCCAAAGGCAAAAAAAAATGTGCGTAGTGACTTCCTTGAGAATCCGCTCATGGTGACAAGACTCCAGGAAGTCACTTCACACGGCTGAGAAATAGTCCCGCACAAAACAGTGAATTGTTGTTGCGGTTTCGATTTTCTCATCTAACTCTCAGCAAGAAATCAAATGAACGCATTTTCCAAATAGTGAAGCTAAAACTTAACGTACAGTTTATGTGAATGATGAGGATCAATCCAACTGATGGATGAAACTTGGGAAATGTTCTGTAAAGCTTTTCATTCAAACAACAAGAGCTTTACAACAAACACAAGCCAGGTCAAGGCAGGTCTCATTGTTTTTAGGCATTTCATTGGGTGGCCTTGACCTGACCTCTGGATTCTGCAAAATACTGGCTTCTCTCAGGCCTGCATGACAGCAGGCCTGCGCAGAGTGCCAGATTTAACGATATTTCATGGGGAGTATTTGGCAAATGTTGCCTGGAAAGTTCAAAACTCTGACATTTTAATGTTTGAGGTATAACAGTTTGTTTACGCTGAGACTTTTTTGTTGAAGGGGCAGAACTTAGATGTCCCAACTATAAGATACATAAAAGAGTTATACTGCACTGCAAAGATACTACTACTGTGACAACTTTAATATGGAGTACAGCTTTGATGATCATGTTGGTATAAACTGCTGCAAGGCTCCTAAAGAAAATTCATTTGAGACATTTCTAGCGGTAATCACAAATCTGCATGTAGTTGTCAAAGTTCGTTTTTAATTTGCATCAGAGCAGTGAACGAGATGATGGTCAACCAAATATCCAATAAAGGAAAAACACTCAAACTGTTGTAAAGACATTTTTAAGATTTTATTCATATTTTATATGTTTTTCAGTTCTATTCAACAAAGATCGTTCTCAGGCGTGGAAACGATTTAACTGTATACAACAAGCACAGCTTTAAATTACGGAGCGACGCCAAGTTCGTTCAGAGAAATGTGTGCCGCTTCAGCAGAGGAGAGAGAGTTTATCGACTGTATGCGGTGTTCAGCAAACTGACGGCTCATCGACAGCAGCAGCTCCTTCTGTCACGGCTTTGACGCATTTAGCCATCGTCTGGGAGGCCCTGCTGATAGAGTCTGAACACAGAAAGGCAGGAGGTATAAGGAAACTTAAATTTTAATATTGTTATTTTTGCCCATATAGCCCACATTAAAAAACGCACACTTACCTGTCATGTAGAAGTCCTTTACTGTAAGCTGAGGTGGTACCAGAGGAGCCGCTATGAGGTCCTGGTTCACAGCCTGCGAAGAACAAAGTGAGCAAACAGAGAAAGATTCAAACTCCAGCACCAACATATTTATCAATCTGTCTACAAAAAGGATCACAACTGTAGAAAACTGGCTTGGATGTGGAGTTTAACTTTTAATGTAAAAGCAATAAAGCTAATAGATTGATGTGTTGGCGTCTCATCTTATGTTTCACTGAACATACAGACAGCAAAGATCCTTAGGATGGTACTTCAAATAAACATGATAAAGAAATTAAATGCGGCATTAAAGTCTGTACAGCTGTATATTCTGATGGATGCTTCTGCGTGTGTGTTTGTACCATGGCGAGTTCATTAGCTTGTTTGAAGTAGTTTGCCTCCTCTACATCGTCATAACGGACCAGATTAGGAGAGACTTCAGCTAGTCTGGCTCGGACCTCTTCCAGAGAGTCGTAGGGCAGCGCCACTCCAGCCAGCTGCAAAACACACAAAGATGTTACTTTTAGCTTACCGCGCTTTTGGTCAAATTAAAAGCTGAACGGGAACATCAGCACGTGCTACGTGAGCGACTTCCTGCCTACTTCAGATACGGCCCTGATGATCTTCCAGTCCTCTCTGGCCAGTCCTGGAGCGGTGACAGCCACCCGGGTGTGTTGGCTCCTGCCTTCGGTGTTGACATAGGTACCGTTTTTCTCTGTGTATGCAGCACCAGGTAGGATGATGTCTGCCATTGGTGCTCCTACGTCACCATGGTGACCTGGATGGGGTGGAAAATTGTTTAATATATTTTTTTTACTTTCTCTCTCATGGTTAGCACTCAGTGTGTTGCGTATGTGTGTGTACCCTGGTAGATGATGAGGCTGTCTTTAGGCAGGTCGGCTCTGGTGATGCAGCCGGCATCAGCTCCCAGGAGGAACAGGACTTTGGGTGGATTGTTCCTGATGGCGTCCACACCAGCCTTGTAACCCAGGTCTAATGCTGCCACCTGACTGGCCACTCTACACACACACACACGCAAAATATGAGCAGGAAGCAGCTACTTTACCTCAGCTCTGTAGAAAACGTCAATAAATTTTTCGTGACAGCTTCAAAAGAGTCCACACTCACGAGCATTGCCAAGTTGTACCTGTGCAGGACGTTGAGGACCTTCCACCCCTTTTCCACTCCGCTGCTTGTTCTTGCGTTCTGAGCGATGGTGGAGACGGCGCTCAAAATGGCGGCTCCGTCTTCTCTCTGCAGAGCGCTGCTGCCCACAACCACTACCGGACGCTTAGCAGCTGACAGCACCTGGAGCCAGGGAAAGAAAAAGAATAAAAAGATTTTTTTTTTTTTTTAAATCAAGCAAATGTTGCCAGAAATTTTCTCTGCCAAAATAGAAGGTCAAATCAGTTCATAAATCAGCAAAGTTCAGCCTGCATGCCCATTACCTGACAGAAGGGGTGTGTGCCGTTAGCCAGCTCCTTCAGTATTGAAGTCTCCTCTCCCAGATGGTCGTATGTGTAACTGAGATCAACATTGTGACCCACCATGGCAACGCGCAGCTCATTATGGAGCCAACTGACAGAGGAAGAGGAGGAAAGAGAAAGAGGCAACTTACATACACAGTTACAAACTCAACTCAAAATGAAAACAAACAACAGCACAAGTAAAAAGTGTGTGTTTTATGAAGGTATCCAACCACTACAACCCACCATCAGTCACTGTTTTGTTATTTGTCATTATTCACATCATTTAACAATAAAGGAAGAGTTTATATTTTGTTATATAACCTTATTTGCTTTCTTGAGAAGAGTTAGATGAGAAGATAATACACATTTATCTCTGGTAAATCTGTAGCTAGAGGCAGGAGCTAGTTAGTTTAGCTTAGCACAGAGACTGGAAACAGGGGGAAACAGCTAGCCTGGCTTTGTCCAGCCGTTCAGCACATCGAAAATTTTGCTTTAAAGTAGCACAGAGAAAAGGCAGAGAAGTCTCCAGAAGCAGAAATTATATAATAAATGGAAAGTTAAATGTATCAGTTTACCTCTTGCGGATTCTGGCGTTGAAGAGCGGGGCTTCGTAGCGAGGGTTGGTTCCTACCAGCAGCAGCAGGTCACAGTCCTCGATGCCGGCGATGCGAGAGTTCAACAGATAGTTTGAGCGCAGGTCGGTGCTGCAAACAGAGGGGGAGGGAAAAAGAACAACATAGTGTCAGCTGATAAAGCTGGGGGACACGCTGCATTGTTTAAACCATCACAGCAACAGACACACACAGTCTTACCCTGCCCCCGCCATAGGGAAGAGCTCCTCAGTGCAGAGGTTTTCTGAGTCGAGTCTGTTGAGGAGGTCTTTGAGGGAAACCAGAGCTTCAGCGTCGGCCATCCCTCCTGCGATGACAGCTACCTCACTGCCCTGGACGCTCTGCAGCTACACACACACACACACACACACACACAGTAAGTATTTATTAACATCAACATACAATAACAATAGAAGGAAAAAAAAACACACACTTACTGCTCCAGCAACACGAGTGAGAGCATCCTCCCAGGTGGTCGGGATCAGCTGACCTGAATCATCCTTCACCATTGGTTGGGTCAACCGCTGCCTCTTCAGACCATCATATGCAAACCTGAGGAAACACATTTTTGTTCTCTTTAGTCAGGGCACATATCAACATGTGTACGTTTCTTTAAACGGATTAAATCAAATCTGGTGTGTAAAACAAGTTCTTGTCTGGTGAGACAGATTTCTCACTTCTTTGACTTAACCAGAAACACGTTCAGTCCAGCAGACAGCATGTGGCCCCGCGTTTCTGATGAGCTCTGTTTGTACTTTACCTGGTCTTGTCAGAGATCCATTCCTCGTTGACGTCTTCATTCAACCTGGGTATCACCCTCATCACCTCACCGCCTCTTGTGCTAACCGTGATGTTACTGCCCACAGCATCCAACACATCTATCGACTCGGTTTTCCTGCAAAGACAGCAGAAGATGAAGCTAAAGAAACGGCATGAATTGCATCAGACACTAAAATGAACATACTAACTAACCAAAATGCTTTAAACTGCTGACAGAAATTGCTTCAGGCACTTCAAAAAAGCTAATATCTTTAAATATAAGACACTGTCTGCTCTGATTTTGTGCTTAAATGAGGTATCAAAGCACTTCCTACCTGGTCTCCCATGGTCGTGCAGTGAAAGCGTAGGGTTTGGATGTGAGCGCTCCCACAGGACAGACATCAATAACGTTGCCTGACAGCTCCGACATAAACATCTTCTCCACGTACGTGCCAATCTGCAGGTTGTTTCCTCTTCCTGTTGTTCCCAGGTCTTCAACCCCGGCTATCTCACTGGCAAAACTACAAAGAAATGCATGAATACGTGGTTAGAGGATCTCATTTCAGGCTTCACCCCACAAAATTACATTAGCAGATTATCTCATCATTACTGATGGAAATAAATACGAATGTTTATGACACACTTACCGGACACAGCGTGTGCACTGGATGCAGCGGGTCATGATGGTTTTGATGAGCGGCCCAATGTTTTTGTCCTCCACCGCTCTCTTTTCTTCTGAGAAACGACTGCGGTCTGAACCAAACTGCATGGACTGATCCTGGGAACACAGCAGGCAGAGAGTTAACAACATAAAAACTGCTTGCTGTAAGCATTTTCCAGTTTTGTTTAACTGCCTCTTGAACCTCCATATACTAGTTGTATGGTTACCTGCAGGTCACACTCTCCTCCCTGATCACAGATGGGACAGTCCAGTGGGTGGTTGGCCAAAAGGAACTCCATCACTCCCTCTCTGATGACACACACAAACAATCAAGCATTTAAAAAGCCTGTTTAAGACAGTGTATTAACTTCAGTGACATTTTAAAAGTTTGACTCATATTTGAATATTTAAATTCATACCTGGCTTTGCGCGTCTTCTCTGAGTTGGTGAGGATGTTCCACCCCTTCATGACGGGCATGGCACAGGCTGCTACTGGCTGAGGAACACACAGCACACACACATCAATTAGATTTTGCAAGCATTCACATAAATTTCTATGAAAAAGGCCTCTAGTCTAACCTGAGTGTTATTTTGGTCAATTAAATGCCCTTTCAGCCTGGAACTAAAATGATCTGCCTACAGACAATCAGATGTTACCTTTGGAGCTTTCTCAATCTCCACAAGACACATTCGACAGTTTCCCGCCACTGAGAGACGCTCATGGTAACAGAACCTGGGGATCTGGATTCCTGCCTTCTCACAGGCCTGATGGAAAAGGAAACAGCAACTGAAGTTTAGATCATTTGACATTAGGAAGGGGAGGACATTTAATCACCCACATCTACTAAACCAGTTAAGGATAACACAATTAAGTTTTAAAAATTATATAATCATTGTGTTGTGTTCTGCAGTCCGCACATGACACAAAAGTTAAGTTGACCCTTAAAACGCAGTAAGCTTTTACTTTTAGAGTGGAGATCAAAGTTAAATCTGTTTTCCTAAGAACAAAGACATTATTAATTTGGCTGTTTGTATGACAGATAAAGTAAAACTGTTATTATAATATTTGCCAGAAATAAAAAATGCTGGATTTTCACTGATTCTTAAACAAGACAAGATGAGGTGGGAAATTCTAAAATGATAAAATAAGACAGACTGCAAAATTCAATACAAAATGCAAAACAAGCTCAGATCCATCATTTTTCATTTAGTCCACATTAATGGACTACGTGATTAGTAGTATACTAGTATAAAGAAAAACAATCTGATGTTTCTTACCTGCAGCACAGTAGTGCCAGGCTCCACCTCCAATGATTTCCCATCCACAAACACTTCCACCATGTTGCTGGCAGCACGCACTGGAGTACGCACTGAGAGGATACACAAAAGGTCAAATTTACATATTGGGACTGAAAATTTTCTTATTATAAAAAAATGTACTCAGTTAGTTGTTAGTTCCCTTCACCTTGCCACACACACACATCTTACCAGTGTTGGAGGAAGCCAGGCTGCCCTTGGCGGCCCCGGCAAGAGCTCGGCCGACGTTTGGCAGTCGCAACATGACGCTGTGAGAGGAATACAGAGAGAATATATGAGCTAACCTTATTCTGATGTTATGATTAATTAACTATTTATATTCTTGCAGTGTTCTGTTGATCAACTAAATATAGTTCAGCTCTACCCACAATTACACAAAGGCGTTCAAGAGGATACAATGCTCTTAAAAAGTTTGTACAGCTCTTGCAGTTTATGCACAATGTGTTTAGCAACAAAGTTATTTTAATAACATGCTTTCTGTTTCAACAACTTAGACAAACACTATGCAAAATAAAGTACAAGCTTTGTTTCCTCAGTGCTAATAATTGTGTCACTAACAATTAACGTTATACAATCAAAATGATCTTTTGCTGCTCAGATTTTATGCAATGCATAGCTGCAGGTTGGAACTTTAATATTTAGTGTTAAGAAGTTGTATCAGTTCTGCTTTTCAGCCAAAAGCCTGATAATAGATGCAATCAAGTTTTAATATATTTAAAGGTTGAGGTTTTCAGTCAAAATAAATAACCCTGTCCCCATCTCGAAAAATTCATACTGGACACTTTCAGTTCAGTTTGCATTACTGGAGAGCCTCACCAGTGAGTACAGAGTTTAATCAACATCTTTTACTCAAATGGTATTTAATGCAGGGCCGTTGTACTGGATTAAATAAATTTTCACAAATCTATGTAATGAACTCGCACCGCAGTGATAATTTATCTAACACCAGAGCTAGTGCTAGCTAGCTGAATAGCTGTCACTGTCAACAATAGCAAGTAATATAGTCACTCTACTACCAAGCTAGAGTTTCACTGAGGTAATGCACAAAGAGACTTTTTCAGAAACATGAGGACAAAACAAAAGGTTAAGCACGATTAAATACAGTTTACAACCAACAGTAGCATAAATAGGAGCCAGGCTAACACAGCGTTAGCTAAGAGAACTACTCAAGGACACGGGCACTGCGATGTTGTAAGTGAAGGTAATAAGGTCAAACACTTAATTTTCCTCTGGTCTGGCAATTAAATAGCATGTATATATATAAACTTTCATATGTGCATTATGAGTTTGTGGTTCTTACCTTTCGCTATTTGGCCTTCTTGACCAGAACAGCGGTGATCTGAGTTAAACTACCAATAAAATTGCTAGCTAGTTAGCGGAAATAGCACGAAATTCTACTTCCGTTTGAGATGAGGTCCCACATTTCACAATAAAAGTACCTCATACAGAAGGTGACCATATGGGTGTTTTTTTCCTCAATGAGTAACCATATCACCATTTATGAATCTGTCAAAAGTATTTATTAAGCCCAGTTATATTAATACTATATACTAAACAAATCTCATTTTAATTTATTTTTCTCTGCTTATCAGAGAAAAAACTGTAGTGTTTCTATTCAAATAATCATAACCAATACAGCCTAACTGCGGTAAAGAAGTTGTAAATTGTAGCCTATATCATTTGCTAATTAAAATTAGCTCGTTATGAAAGTAACAACCTTTCAGAATCAGAATCAGGTTTATTTCCAGGTACACTTTCACATACCAGGAGTTTGTCTTGGTATGTATAGGTGCTTAACAATACACACTAGCATAACTATAAAAACATAACTATGGGGCAAGTAAAAAGTCCAGAAATATTTGTTTTGTTTTTCAATTCTTTCTTTCAACTCTTTCTGTTTTTTTGTAACCGGAAGTAGCTACGTGTTCATTTTCGCGACATTTCCGGAAGCGACACTACAAACAGCTACAGAAACGAGCCAGACTTGGTGCTTTCTCCTGTGAAGGAGTACAGCAAAAACAGGTGAATATTGTTCAGAGTGAAGACGTTTAGTTGTTTAGCTCATACGAAATTGCCACCTATGTGTTTACACGAAGTAAACACAAACAAGACTAATCAGGCCTTCTCTTCTTGTTCAGGTAGTTAGCCGCAAGCTAACAGGGTCTGCTAGCAGCAAACACAGCGTCCACTTACAAGGAAATTAAACATATCAGTGTTTGTTGGCGATAAAACTGCTGTTGCGTAGTCTGCTAACTTTGTAATTGCTTTATGTAGGAATACATTAGTTTAGTTTTGAGGTTTTTGTGTAACTTCGTCAATTATGTAGCATTACTAGTAGCATCCCCTGTTTCTGTGTTGTCATGATTTATAAGCGGTTTGTGAACAATGTTTCAGACTGATCAGTGACAGCATGCTATGGGATAGATAGTTCAGATACAGTAGTGTATTTTATTGTGAACTTACAACTACACCACAGGACTGTTTTTGCGTGATAGCAATCTCTCTATCTGTAAGCAAGACAGGCTTTGCCAAGTTAAGTAGAATGTATTATGCCTTTATGTCAGAAGAGCAAAATGTTATTCCATTTACTGTGAGTTTATTCTTAATTGTGTGAATATATATATATATATTCACAAGCACCAGAAGCTGAACATAATCCAAGAACCCTTTTCATAAATGTCCCAGCACATTAATACAGCTGAAATACATCTTACATAACACATCAGGGAAAGTTTTTAAAAGTATTGGGAACATATTGTTGTGTCTGTCCTGGTTGATATAAATACTAGTTTCTGTGGTTTTGCATTTGTCACTGCAAAGATTAGGTTGCTGTTCATATAAGAGTACAAGAAGAGTGCCAGAATATAACAAAGATAACTGTCACTTTAGTATAACATAAAATATTCAAATCTAATAATAAAAATATGGAATTTTGAATATTTAAATTGTGCAGGAACTCTGCTTTGCTTGAAATTTGTTTGAATGCGTTTAGACAGGAACTTGCAATGATTGCTGAACACGCAGCAAGAAGAAAGAAGGCTAAATCAGCCCGTTTCCCTCCTTGGCCGCAACAATGGGATGAGATAGATAAGAGTATTTTTGAAATGCAAATGAGTTGATAGAAACAAGTTTACATGTCATTTCAAAGACAAAGAAGTCTATGTCCACCATCTCCACCACTCTACGATCATACACAGACTGAATTTCACAATGAGAACAATGCATCAGGTGCTAAAACTGATCATTTCTGTTCCCAAAATATTACATTATATGATGTCATTTTTTGGTTTGTCTAAAGTGTATCTGCCATTTTGTTCAGCGTGCTGAATGTTGTCAGGATGTGAGCAGCATTTCAACCTGTTTTTCTTGTCCTTCATCTTCCATTCTTTCCCTGCTTGTCCTTACCTCCCTCTTTTCACGTTTCTCTGATGTTCAGCACCATGTTGCCGACCACCTCGCCGCATAGCAATGGCGCCCTTGGCCCTAGGGACGCTGCACGTCACACGGCAGGTGCCAAACGCTACAAGTACCTACGACGGCTGCTCCATTTCAAACACATGGACTTTGATTTTGCTGTGTGGCAGATGTTGTACTTGTTTACATCGCCACAGAGAGTCTACCGCAACTTCCAGTACAGGAAACAGACCAAGGATCAGTGGGCCAGGGACGACCCTGCTTTCCTAGTCCTGCTCAGCATCTGGCTATGTGGTAGGTCATTGAACTGTGCCAGTTAACACTCTTTGGTTGAGTCTTGACGATAGCATATGTCTGTTCGTTTTCCCATCTCTCTTTTGGGGTGGCACTTTTTGCCTTCTTTGCCTGTTTGATTAAATGTATACAAACACTGGTGCAGTCTGGTTTGATAGAGTTGGTCTGACTGCTGCTAGTCGGATCCTCATGTTTTCACTGTGATAACTGAACACTCCTATTCCTCTGCAGTGTCAACAATAGGCTTTGGTCTGGTGCTGGATATGGGAGTCCTGGAGACTTTGAAGCTGCTGCTGTGGGTGGTTATTGTTGACTGTATAGGAGTTGGCCTGCTCATATCAACCCTTATGTGGTGAGTAGCTTTACCTAACTTATTATGTGAATAATATGGTTGTAATGAAGGATTTTTTTCTCTAGTTATTGTCATTGAGGCATGTTTTTATGTTGTTTTTTTTTACTTGAGTTGTCTGTACATCCAATGTTGAAATTGAAGATGGAGCCTTTACTGTATGTGAAAGATTATTTGTTTTGTCTGTTCCAGGTTTATAACCAATAAGTACCTGCTGAAACATCCCAGCAAAAGCTTTGATGTGGAGTGGGGCTATGCATTTGATGTTCACCTCAATGCTTTCTACCCGCTTCTAGTCATTCTGCATTTCCTGCAGCTCTTCTTCATCAACCGTGAGTAGCAACTCAGTGTGGGTCTGAAATTCAATTGTCCAATTCAGATGGTCTTTAGTACAGTTAAATGTGCATTTTATGTGTTAAATACTTTCCAACAATCAATAATTTATAAAAGTTAAGGTTGATCATTTCTGAGATAACTGGTAATGAAATTAAATTATACTAATGAACATAAAGTTTTATTTGCATGCAATTTTTTCTAAGACACAATGGAAACGAAAACCAATTAACAATTGTAAAGAAAATTTTCATGTAGACAGTTAGTTGTATGCACAGAAAAACAAGTCCTGTAACTTTAGTGACTTTACACACCAAAGACTGTGTCCTACTACAACTGAATTGTATCCGTCACACCGTGATGAACCAACGCAGACAGTGTCTAATGATATTTCTTATCTGTATGCTTGATGAAAGGTTACTGAGAAGATTTAATAAAACATTACAACCTGATTAAAAAACAGCTAAAATTTAACTAAATCATACAAACAGATGAAGATGATTATAAAAAACTAATAATCAGATGTGACTGACAGTTTGTTTTGTGTGTTTCAGATATTGTGGTAATAAACTCAGACTGGTTTGTGGGATACTTTATTGGGAACACCTTGTGGCTCATCGCCATCGGTTATTATCTCTACATCACGTTCTTAGGGTACAATGGTAAGTCCCATTCATATTTAAGATTAGATTTTCAATGAACGTGTCAATACTGCAGTGAGGAGAGAGTTTCTGATCACCATGTCAGTGTAACAGGATTTGAGATCATGTTAGACTAATGATACAATGTTGACACTACACTGATTACCGGATTGACTGATTCTAAGGAGACATTTGCATTTTCAAACTGTGTGCACAAATCTCTTCAGAGCTGAAATGATCTGTTGCTTAACCATTTAGTAGATAGTAAGAAAATGTATCGCCAATATTTTGATATTCAATCGTTTCAGTCATTATTCAAACAAAAAACATAAAACATTTGCAGGCTCCAGCTTCTCTGTTGTGGGAGTTTTATGGTTTTCTTATGTGATAGTAAATTAAACATTTTGGAGTTTTAATTGGAGAAAACGGGCTGTTTAAATACTTGGGTTTCAGGAAATTGCGATGGTCATTTTACAGACAAGAACAATTCAAAGATTAATTGAGAAAGTAATTGGCAGATTAATTGATAATCATAGTAATTGTTAGTTGCCACCCCAAATGGTCTTATTTCAAAATAAATCAGGTTAAATAAAGTTTCAGAAGTTTTTGTAACCTGAAAACAATGAACCAGGGGGGAAACCATCAATACTTCTCGTCTTGTGTTCTGCCCACAGCTCTGCCCTTCCTGAAGAACACAGTGGTGCTGCTCTACCCCTTCGCTCTGCTCGTTCTCATCTACGTCCTGTCCATCTCTCTGGGCTGGAACTTCACTCAGGCCCTCTGCTGGTTTTACAAGTACAGAGTCCAGTAGAACCTGTTTGTCTCTGAGCTCGGACACCAGTTGGCTAAAGGCTGACTCACAATCTGTTCTCAACTCACATCTAGGTGACAACAAATCCACTTCCAGCTTCTGTCAGTCAACACCTGGTTGAGAAGGACTCGGCCTCTGGTTGACTCTCAGTAAACTGGGACAGCTGTGTTGATTGACGCTGAGCTGGATGACTGTCGCTTGACTGTCAATTGACTCTATTGATTTTATTTTATTTTATTTTTGGCTCTTTTGTTGAGCTGGAGCTCCAAAGTCAGTGAACAGCGATGTGTTTGGACTAGTTGCAGAAACGAAGACAGATGAAATACAGCTTTTATTGTATGATTTGTAAATAGTATTTTGGCAGGTTGTAATATATACATCGATGATTGTTTCTGAGCGGAACATTTGCTTTGTTTCTGAGTTTCCTTTAAAAAAAGACTAATCCTGCTTATTGAACATGAAAAAAGGAAAGTGGACAAACATGGGATGCAAACATTTTTTTCCTCTTCTTTTTTTCTTAAAGTGTACATTCCAAAGCACTTTCAATAAAAGGTTTTATTAAGTTAAGTTGCCTCAGTTTTAAATGAGATCCATACTTCCAATTGCAATTCTGGAGTCCTCTTTGGGATTGTGTAGTAACATACCAACATCTCACAGTGGCACTGTTGCAGTAATGTTTTTGGTGAAGTGAAGCTTCTGAAGCTGAATAAAAGTAATGGGTAATACATATTGTTTTATTAGCCAGTATTAGTAATAAGTATTTCATGTGGTTTAGAAATCTTATTAATGTTATTAGAGTTACAGTGTGATTCATTTTTGTACTTATATAACATTTTCCTAGGACCTTTCTTGGTAAGAACTATTTAATTTGATTATTGGAAAAAGAGACAAATAGTTAAAAGCAGCTGCTTTACGTTTTATGAAACAATGGAATTAAATTATAGTAATAAAGGCACATTTTATCAGTAGTTATTGATCTCTGGAGGAATGCACAATAGCTCACAATATGTGTTATACTAAAGTGACAGGCAGCAACAAGCACTCAGAATGAGTCAAAGAACAAAATCAAGGTCCAAAAAAGTATTTTTTTGTCAATAAGAAAAGTTCAGATATGGGTGATGAGAAGGAAGATTAGACAACATGCTGCAAATGGGAAACAATGTCACTAAGGTTTTAAAAAATCCTACATAAAATTCATTATTTCCAGAGTCTACTAATAAAGAGATTTACAAAAACAATGTAATTAATCAATACTCAGTAAGTAAGTCAGTCTGACAAAAAGTGCATTTTGTTGTGTCCATCACGGGATCAGGAAACAGCTGGATAGTTTTCTCCTGGTGGATGTTTAGACGTTACTGATGGTTTTAACGTCTGCAATGTTTTCCAGAGAAGCATCCAATCTTCCACAGAATGGTGAGTGATATCACACAAACAGCTGTTAACAAAAATGCAAATATGGTCACTGTAACACGGCCAATTTCCCTCCCGAGTTGAATTTAATAGGAAGAGAAATAAATGTATGGACCTTCACTATAAAATGATGGGTTTTAACAATATGAAGCTGCAAGATCTTCTCTGCCTGTATGCACATTTTATTGGTGCTTTATATACTATTACATCCATACATACTGCCAGCTTCTATTCGTCATGTAAAGAAACAGTGTTTAATGTTTAAAGTAGTGCACCAGTACAGTGAACTACAGCTTCTGAAATCACCATCGAGTTCAGATACTTGACCTCTAGTAGTGTTTAGCCACACACGGATCATTTAGGGTTAATTTGTTATCTCACCGGACTGACAAATGATATATATACAAAGGTAAGTAATAATAGAAGTCATGCTATTTCAGCGCATCCATCAACACTTTCCATCAACGTCATTGTGTTTCTTCTTCAACAGCTCCATGTAGTCCACCACCATCAGGCCTCAGTTGTGGGTTTCCTCCAACTCCACTGTCACTGCTACCTGGAGGAGGAAGACAGTATTTAGTTGCACTCGTTCCGTATCCTGAGGTTGTATCTCCTGGCTGTGGTTTCCTAAAAAATAACAACACAAGGGATCATAACTCAAGAAGGTCATAAAGGCAGTTGAAGACTCTGTCTGAGATGTTCATGAAAAGACACAGAAATAGTTAGTCATTAAGCATCATCTGTAAAAATCAATTTTGTTTCCCATGTTTCATTATGCCATCTCTACAACCCAACTAACCCTAGCAAATGTTTTTGGATTGTTATTGCAAGTTCACAAGTGAAAAGGCAAAGTCTGTTTTTATGGCTTTGTCAAAATGTTGCTAACACATCTGCAAGAGACAGTTTTCTTGAAAATCTAGGGCAAAACTGAGTGTGAGAAAATCTCTAGTTTTGTGTTTTGCATGTGACATTTTATTGAAACCAGACAGGAGCTTTGTGCATTTCTGTGGTTAACCTAAGGAAATGAAGAAGAGCCTGTGAAACACATGGCACCATGAACACCATGAAAGCAGCTGCTGTGACAATTGAAATTCTCCAAAAGTATTTGCTATAGTGTGAAAGTCTGGCTGAAAGGTTTTGGGGACATTGTTGGAGTTTGTTTATGATTTTTATGCATTGTTTTACAACCCAAATGAATGGATTTACAATTGTGATGTGGGTAATATCTTCGGGTTTGGTAGATAATGGGAAAATGTCTGGTAAAGCAATATACTGAAGGTGCTTATTTTGCCTTGAATAAATGTGTTGAGGCTTGTCTGGGAATTTTATTGCATAATGGCTCGTACTTCACAGTCTCTTGTCTTGTCTGCAGTGGCTGCGCAATCTATTAAAATTTTTCTTAAATTGATACACTACATTCTACATCCCAATAAATTACACACTTTGTGTGCGATTCCTCTCATATATGGTCTCATATATGTGTTGTACCTATTAAGGCTGACACTAACTACCTCCCTCACCTCTAGAGAACTGCTTGTCTAAGGTTAGGTGTTCAATAATGACAGAAAATTACTCAACAAATCACAAAATGACTAAAACATTACTAATGATCCAGTTTACTTTTTTGTTTATTTTGGTGAACCAAATGCATGCCATCAGCTTGTTACAGTATACTTCTACTTCAGTGAATTCATGAACATTTGCTTGAACTTCTCCAAGTCAATTTTCTTCATGATGAAGGCCTTGTGCTTCTTCTTCAGCAGCTCTATGTAGTCCAGCACCATCATGCCTCGGGTGTTGGTCCCCTCCAACTCCACTGTCACTGCAACCTGGAGGAGGACCACAACAAGTTATTGGATAATGATTTGAGCTAAAATGTTTTTTACTTTAAACCGATAAAAGCAGTTGATCCTCACCTCCTCACTCTCTGTTATTAATGCATCATCGATGGCGGCGGCCATGGCGTAGGTGTCACAGGAATTGAATCCTTGCCCTGCTGTGATCTCCTTTTGATAGTCTGCTGACTGAGCTTTCTGCAGATACATCATGAAGAGGCATTTAGACATGTTGTTACAGATCACATGTCACAGAAAGCAGACAAGCAGTGCCAAGGCACAACAAGCAGACTGAGAAGCTGCTTGAGGTTAGGGTCGTCATCTAATTTCCAAATCAAATTTGTGGGCCCTATCAGAAAATCATTCATGTTATGATGCATCCATTATGAAATTTGGGCAGCCAGGGTCACAAAAAGCCTGGCCCTGGTAAAGACATAACATATCGTTCAGTAGTAGGAAAACATTGCCTAGTGGACCAATTTGTAAAACATGAAGTATGACACACCCTTGTAATTAATGGGGTGATATTAATTGGAAAAACATTTTCTTGACTAGTGAAAGAAAATATTTTTTAAAATATTTTATTGTGAGTATAATCTGTGTTTTGTACTTTTTTGATAAATGGCAAATGACATAAAAATGCACTTAGATGGTTACAAATATATATGAACACATGTTATTATCTTGAACGTGGTGTGCACATCCACAAATGATATAAAATTGAAAGAGGTACCGTGTCATCATAATCTGCACACTTTTACCTTCATGGAGAGGGACGTGATCTTTTTCATGAAGGCAGCCTTCTCAGTGTTTTGGGACAGCCAGTGGTCACAGAAAGACTGACAAAGAAAAACAGAGAGTGGTCACTGTGCAAATAAAGTCTCTGTTTATTATCTGTTTTTTTAAAAAAAGGGTGAAATCAGTTTGATGACTGTACTCCCTGGAATTACTGGGTAAGTTTTGGTTAAGCATGGTGCTGCGTCTCTGAAAGTTTGGCTCATTAGACTGACATTAAAATTTTTAATATCTGAATCCGGATGGATTGCTTATGATTTGGGAAGCATTTTGGATTTATAGATTTAACATCATCACCTCAAGAACTAAAGATCTAATAGTGCACTTGTACTGTAGGATGTTCTACACAATTTTGCAAATGTTTATCAACTGTTTGCCTTGACTAATGAAAATCCAGGAAGTGTGTTCTTTAAACATAAATTAGACTTTGTTACATTGAAGAAAACAATCCTCAAGTTGTGTTTTCCAGCCTCACCCATGGCAGGCTGTTCCTGCAGCTGAACTCCCAAGGGGCGATGTAGGTGGGACAGGTGTAGCGGTCCAGCACAATGTAGGCAGCCTCAGGGTCAGCCACAAAGTTAAACTCTCCACACGCCGTGGTGTTACCCCTGGCTACACACACAAAGTCCTAATTTTCAATCATGTGAACGTATAGATGGAAATTGAAAAGATATCTGGGTGAGAAAATTTAGAACATATTTTGAAATGAATTACAGGAAACGTACATTCAGTGTTTCCTCCCATAATGTAGAGTGCCTTCAGCTTCTTTGGAAAGGAAGGGTCCAGTTGTACTGCGACAGCCAGGTTAGTGAGGGGGGCCGTAGCAACCAGACGCACCTGCACACAGAGAATAGGAAAAAGATATTTTCATACATACTGGTATGGAATAATTTAGGAAGCACTGTTAATTGAAAATTACCACAAGGTGACCCCACAATCCCCTGTGAGCCGTCCTCCACATATGACCTTGTCTAAGCCATCTCCTGGCAAACCAAAGGCCATGGGGATGTGCTGAAATCTACAGAAAAGGTTGAAACTTTGACTTAAAACGTCAAATGTCAAAATCTTAACTTTAAAATGTGTTTAAAATCTTTCCATGACAACTTTTTTTCTTATTGTGCGAAAAAGTGAAAATGGCACAACAAACAAATCAAAGGGAGGATTTGTTGGTATAAATTCTCTGATGGACCCTGACAAAACATTTTGTCAATCAACATGTTACTATAAGCAAAGGTGTCCAACATGAACACAATTTAAATAATATAATAATATAAGTTAAAACAGTTATTTTTACCTTAGTGATTTTGGTATTTGTGCTTTTGTCTGTTTGCTATTCTCACTGCTTTGTCGTGTGCCAGTCTCAATTGGAATTCAGTAGACAACAAATCAAAATATGATGAGAGTTGGTGGGTTGTTTGCTTATGGGGTCAGTCCACTGTCAATTAAATCAGACCAAATCCTGACTACACAGTCCTGATAAAGCAGAGTTCTTGACTGTTAAACTCTTAATAAACAATGTCTGGGGATATTTTTGTTATGAATCAATAATTGCATGATTGGAAGTAATTTGTCTCACTTCCCCAGGGTGTTGATTAACAATCTTGATCATGGCCTGCACAGCTTTTTTCTTCTGCAGCAGCTCCAGGCCTGGAGCGTCTGGATCTGGAACGTCGCCCAGCCCGTCCTTCCCGTGATAATCTCCAGCGTGGCGTTTACGGGCAAGAAGGGGCTCTGAACAGCCACGATACACTGGGATCTGTCAAGTATGATAGATATGCTTGAGTCAACTAGTTCCAGCTGTTAACAATAACCCCCTCCAACCCACTAAATCCAACCACACTTCTGTTGGTTGTAGTTAACTAAAGGGGTCAATCAAAAGTCAAATATTCCACAAATAAAATCTCACACAAACTTACATCCACCCTGTTGCAGACTTTCAGGACACGCAGTGTGTTCTTGAGGACGTTCTCCAAGGGTGTGTTGCCGAAGCAGCAGGTGATGCCCAAAACTTCCACATTGGGGGCCGCGAGGGCCACCATGATGGCCTGAGCATCATCCACTCCTGTGTCCAAGTCAATGATGATCTTCTTCTTCATCCTATATTCAACAAAAAAGATTCCCAGCTGACGCCTAAAGGAAGAATTATCTTTTGAATACTGCACAGGTCTCCTTCTCGTTCTACTAATCAATATTTTTATATTGACAATGGACCGAAAGACTACATCTAAAATGAAAGGAGATAATTATCACAGCACTCTGCAGTTCATCCCAGCTCTATGTCTTTCAGATAACTTTTTTGGTTTTATGGCCCACAACTTTACTTATATGACTCAGTCTCATTATGCTCATCATTCTGTTTTCAGTGAAAAGGCTCTGATAAACCCATTGTACGTGTACCTGGCCAGCACCAATCTGCAGACGGACAACATTAGTGACCAGCTGGTGTTAATGCTGGAACACTCAGGAGTTTCTGGATTCAGTTTATGTGCAGCACATATCTGGGACATCCTCCAAGAAAAACAGAGGTCTGCTCCAATAGATCGTTATAAGGTCTACCACTCACTGCCCTTTATCTTAAGAATAAGAATAAGAATTTGTGGAACTGTTCATACATGTCCTGCACTTTGTTTATTCTGTTTAATTCAATGTTCTTCCTTTATGTATCTTTTTGCATTGACTTGCGTTTCTTTTATATCTTGCCAATGCATTTTTACATCTTATGTGAAACATTTTGAATTGCCTAAAAGATGCTATAGCTTATCTCTCTCTGTCCACACAACATGAGGCTGTAATAACTGCCACACTAGTAGATGTGGCATGGGCTAAGGAAATAAAAAGTTTTTTTCCCAGCAATTAAACATTTCAAGTATGTTGACATTGTGGATGAAAATGTCTTTCACATGAAAATAAAGTAAACTCAGTACCCCACTACACCACACAGTCAAATGTCCATGGTTTAAAACAGTGAAAATAGCCTCACCTGGTGAACGGATCTCGACTGTCTTCTGTTGTTTGCACTGAGAGAAGAGCAGCAGCTGCTGTCCCAAGAGCAGCTTTTAAAGAGGCACACAGAGGAGTTGCTCAAACAACAGGCAAACATTCAACTGGGTGGGTTTCTGCAGAAATGTTATCAGATGTTACTTTCTTTTATAATTTGCTTCCAAAGAAAGTGCATAAACTCTCAGTGGTAATTATGGCTGCCTC
The DNA here is from genome assembly GCA_029875015.1 of Lepomis gibbosus. NCBI lineage: Eukaryota > Metazoa > Chordata > Actinopteri > Centrarchiformes > Centrarchidae > Lepomis > Lepomis gibbosus. The sequence continues at coordinate 5,769 of JAPMOB010234226.1, read as the reverse complement.
TAGGGCTGCTGTTAATCCAGGACATTCTTGTAAAAGAGATTAAAAATCTCAATGGATTTTCTTTCCTGGTAAAATAAAGGTTAAATAAAAAAAATTAAAAAAAATTAATTGACAACAGACTGTTTAGTGCTTTAAATGAACAACAACAACTTGGGGCATGTTGTCGTAGGTCTTGAAAGTACCATCTTTTTTCATGGAAGTTATTCAATTTAATGATAATTACAAATAAAGCTAAACATCACTGACTAAAGGATGACAAGAATGGTTGACAGTGTCACAAAATTTGTTCTGCTGCTGGTGTGGAGATACACGGTGCAGTGTATCCACTATCTTGTAGAAAACGTCTCCATTAAATATTTCTTTAAAGGTTTAAGACGTGCAGATTGATTTTTTTTTATTAAGAAATGTAGTCCAGATGAAGTCCAGCATCTTCCGCAAGTCTAATTACAGTCAGATTTAGAGGACTAACTGTCTGCACAACTTATCCTTAGACACAAACGATTCAGTATTCAACCCATGGGAACAGTTTATTCTCTACCCCTTTCTCTGACTCCCCAAACCTACATCCTCAAGCTCTCCACCTTACCCACTTGCCTATATCTGCATGTTAGCTCATTCTTGGAAAGTAAATAGTTGAACTGCATGTTATCTGCCTGTTCTATCTGTGTTTGGGTCTATTCTCAATGCCTTGGGAAGTCTTGACACACTGAACATGAAAAACTTCTGTAAACCATCAGATTGTTGGTTTTTAACGCAACATTAGAATGAGTGTATGCTTTGATGTTACTGCAGGGGGTGGGGGGTGTTCTGCTTTTCTGGTATGTGTCTAGCTATGGTTTTTCCACACCAAACTGGGAAAAACGTTTAGTAATGAACCTCATTTTGTGTGGATATGGACATCAATGACAGAAGTGCACACATTTTTGCTGTTTGCCATTCCCATTTATTTTGGTAAACCGAATGCACGCCATCAGCTTGTTACAGTATATTTCTAATTCAGTGAATTCATGAGCATTTGCATTAACTTCTCCAAGTCAACTTTCTTCATGATAAAGGCCTTGTGCTTCTTCTTCAGCAGCTCCATGTAGTCCAGCACCATCATGCCTCGGGTATAGGTCCCCGCCATTCCACTGTCACTGCAACCTGGAGGAGGACCACAACAAGGTAACTGGATAATGCATTGAACTAAAATGTTGAAGGTACAATGTGTAATTCCTGGCCACATGCTCCAAACAAATAGGGGGCAGCCACATAAATACAGCGTATCAACAAGTTTAGCCAAATAACCTTTGTTAGATTGTTATTGGTCTAAAAGAAATTCTGCATCAAACCACATCTCCGTACTTGCCAAGAGAAGTGGAAACCTATGGGGGTAAATTGGTGCCATTATTATATACAATAATTATGACATCAATTTACCCTAATAGTATGCCACACCAATATTTACTCTTGTTTTGCTTCTTTTTATATTGGTTCTTTTCTTTACCTTTAAATGTGGTTTCTAGCTGGAAGCGGGTAGTTGGGGTGGTTATAAAAGTTCGCTTCAGCCATCTTTGCGTTTGTGTGATACTAACCGGGGGCTGTAAGTTACCTTCAAAGTGACTTCCAAGTCCTCGGAGCAGTTCTACTTCTTCATCCTTTCATGTTAGACTGAGGACAGACTGGACGCTACAGTGACTCACTATTGCATCTCCAGGCACAAGTAGTATTACAAGACAGGACAGATCGGGGCTAGCTGGTTAGCAAGCTAACTTCAGTAGATATCTCAGCATCACAGTGCATAGATGTTAGATCTGTTACGTCTTCACATTCTTTGATCATGATATTTCACGTTTTGAATACTATAAACTAATTCTGGCCCAATGTTACACATTGCACCTTTAAAGACATACTGTAACAGCAGTTGATGCTCACCTCCTCACTCTCTGTTATGAATGTGTCGTCGATGGCGGCAGCCATGGCGTAGGTGTCACAGGAATTGAACCCTTGTCCTGTTGTGATCTCCTTTTGATAGTCTGTGGACCGAGCTCTCTGCAGAAACAATACATCATGAAGAGGCACTTACGTGTGACTGAAGATCATTCGGCACTGAAGAGGAGGACCAAGACACAAGAAGACTGAGCAGCTGCCAGGGACCACAAACTTCACCTATAGGTTGTGCTGTTTTTTATTGTCAAAAGCATTTAAAGTTATACTCTGTGATAACTCTCACAGCACTGAACTTTGTCAACAATGTCAGAATAAAAACACTTCTGTGGGTGCAATTCAAAGTCTTTTGGTTTGGTGGCTGGTAAAAAGTTTGGGGATCATAAAACACATTTTAGGGGAATTATTTTCTTTACCCTGCTAGAAAATTTGTTGCTATGTCTTCTGTTACTATATTTTCACTCATGGCTTTTCATGTGATACATCATAGTGTAGGCTAGTTGTTGCTGGCAGATTTTCAGACTCCAAAAGGGCTTGCAAACATATTTGAAATGTGAAATAATCATAAGAAGAACATAGAGTGCAAATACTAATTTAGTTGAGTTTAGTTAAGAAAAAGGATAGCCTCAAATTCCTTTTTATGAGCTCCCCAGACATCTCGTCTAGTAATTCACGCATTCAAGAGTCCTGTCCGGAATCTCAGAGACTCAATTGAACTTAGTTATCATCATATAACGTTAACTTGCATCCATTCGTCTCTTATTACTTCAGTCATATACCCTTTCCACAATAGCCAAAAACTAAATTCACATTGAACCCTATTACTCTCATTTATTGCATCCCGGTTGTTTAATCATTGTTTATTTCTTTGATATATTTAACCCCACTTTGTTAATTTCATTAACAAAGAGTAGGTTGATAACAAATGTTTAACCTTTTATTGCAAATTTCCACAATATAACCATTTCCCACCCCGTATGACTATAATCTGCACACTCTTACCGTCATCGAAAGGGATGTAATCTTTTTCATAAAGGCAGCCTTCTCAGTGTTTTGGGCCAGCCACTGGTCACAGAAGGACTGAAGGAGAAAAACAGAGATTGTTCACTGTGTAAATTACTTCTCTGTATTATATTGTTAATATTATATTGAAGGGTACATGAAGAGTCTGTCTTCAAATTGTTTTTCAGCCTCACCCACGGCAGGCTGTTCTTGCAGCTGAACTCCCAGGTGGCGATGTAGGTGGGACAGGTGTAGCGGTCCAACACAATGTAGGCAGCCTCAGGGTCAGCCACAAAGTTAAACTCTCCACACACCGTGGTGTTACCCCTGGCTACACACACACATTATTCTCTGTAATGTAAATGTAGAGATAGAAATCCCAGGAGAAGAATTTAAGAAGCAGATTGAATGTATATTTGAAATTTGTCACAACCTGGCTCAACAGTAAGTGACAAAAGCGGGAAACCCCACAGTCTGAAAATAATAATAGATATTTTAATAAGTAAGTTAAGCAAAATATTCCATTGTAGGTGTCTGTCAGATCAGTATGTATGCAGTGTATGTGTGAGTGGATTGTATGGTGTAGAACACAAAGAACCAAACAAAACAGAATCAGTCAGCAGGCCAGGAGAAGAGACAGTCAAATCATCAAACAGGCTGCTTCATAGCCACCTGAGCCCCGCCTGCTCAGGTGTGTCGCATCTCACTCCAGGTATCAACTCCACCCACCAATTACCTGGATTAAACGGACAAAACACAGCAAGATACAAAAAACAAGAGAGGGCCCAAACCTGGGGCCGTCACAAAATGAACAGCAGATAACTACATTCAATGTTTCCTCCCATGATGTAGAGCGCCTTCAGCTTCTTAGGGAGGGAGGGGTCTAGTTGCACTGCAACAGCCAGGTTAGTCAGAGGGGCCATGGCCACCAGAGTCACCTGCAGACAGCAACAGCAAATAACACACATTTAATCTTGCATCAATTTCTTATATTCTTTTTTTGTGTTATGAATAGAGGATAACAAAAGATGACACAAGTCAAAGTTTGTGATCTGAAGGTTGGTTAGAGTACCCTCTGCAACCTTTCCTTTATTCAGTGAAATATCGCCACATCATCTCAATGGATTAACAAATAGATTTTGTTACTCACAGTTCCCAGAGGATGTTTTATAATAACTTTTATGACCAAATTCCTGCACACCCAAAGACATTCTGCATGTCTAAGCGCCCTTGAGCAGGATACTTAACCACAAAATGCTCTGTAAAATGTTTATATATAGCCCTGCATGAACCATAAGTGTATGAATGTGAATGACTGTGTGAATGTAACACAGTGGTTGAAAGTGCTAAGTACAGTCCATTTACATGATCCTGATAGTTAAAACTTTTAGATAGAAAAAGTCACATGAATCAGACCCCTGGCTTCCTACACCTACTCCCTGAGAGGGAGACCTGTTATGGCAAATATAGTGTGGATTATTAATATTTCCTTTAATAAAAAAAAAATCCTCGTGTTGGTCTTACCTCCCCAGGGTTCTCTTTTACAATCTTGATCAAGGCCTCCACAGCTTTTCTCTTCTGCAGCAGCTCCAGTCCTGGAGCGCCTGGATCCGGGACCTCGCCCAGTCCGTCCTTCCCGTGATAATCTCCAGCAGTTTGTTCATGAGCGAGCAGGGGCTTTGAGCAGCCACGATACACTGGGATCTGTTGAGTATATGTTTGCTTTAGTTTCAATTTTAGTTGACATGGCCACCGAAGTTACGGTCAGCCAAAAACTTACGTCCAGCCTGTTGCAGACTTTCAGGACACGCAGTGTGTTCTTGAGGACGTTCTCCAGGGGTGTGTTGCCGTGGCAGCAAGTGATCCCCAAAATCTCCACATTGGGGGCTGCAAGAGCCACCATGATGGCTTGAGCATCATCCACCCCTGTGTCCAAGTCAATGATCAACTTCTTCTTCATCCTACATTCAGCAAAAAAGATTTATGCTTGGCTCAAGATGAATAATCGACTTCTTCATAATTAAAAGAAAAAGTTCACACCTGAAGGATAGTAGTTTCTAACAGCACATACTTTACAAAGAGTTGAGTTGAGTCTTCAAGTAGGAGTTTTCAATAACCAATAAAGTCTGCAGATGTTCATTTTAACGTAAAATGTTCTATTAATAAAATTATGGAAAAGTATACTGTAAAGAAATATTCACCTGGTGGACGGCTCCTGAAAGATGTTTACTGTTTGCTCTGAGAGTGAAGAGGCGGCCACTGACTGCCCTAACCTGACGAGCCGCCTTTTAAATGCCAAAAACATACATACAGGTTATATACGCAGCAGGCCAACCCCAGCCTGAAGGGTGTTCGTGCAGGTGTACAAAAGAAACATCTAAACGCCTGTCCACTCCCTTTTAAATAGAATAATTAACCACCAGTGGTATGTTTTATTTGTTAAGAAATAAAACGAAGAAAATTATCAGTCACTTTATATTTCCATATTTTACATATGATGATGATTCAAATTTAACACAGCCTCGAACTTGAATCAGAATAATAATTACGCATTGTCACAAAGAGTTTGTTCTGCTACTGGAGTGTAGAGTTATATCCACTATTCTGAAACATCTTCATTCAGAACTTTTATGAATGAAGAGGGTTTTCATAGGCTCCTGAAACACACCGTATTTGTTTTGTGAATTTGGCAACAATAGATGCAAATTCCACATTTTGTTTAGTGACCTTGCAACACTTCTGCTACATGACCTTGTAAGTTCTTCTGTGGAGTCTGAATCTATGCCTGTTCAAACCTGCTTCAGTACAAGAGGCATTTACTGCCTGGATAGGTAGTAATTC
>JAPMOB010234224.1:0-12471 GCA_029875015.1 Lepomis gibbosus | reverse complement strand
ACGGAAGCCTGCGAGGCAGTGCAGTGAGTAAACCTCACTCCCCGACACCTTAAGAGACGCACTGGCGACGATGCTAGAGCACATGGGTTTTAGCCTCCTCGTCAGCGTGTCCGCCTCCCGACCCCGAGGTCGCCGGTACGAGTCAGAACCGCACAGTACGTACTCGGGGGTTAAGACCGGTTACATGAGGAAACACTAAAATAAAGAATAAAAATGGAAGATAGGAAATAACCTACTGTATTCTTTCAAATAAAACGTAAATTAAACAAAAGATGCGTCTGTGTCTAATCAATGCAGTACCTCCCTAAGAATGTCACTACAAGAAGTGTGATTGGTCAACGCATTTCTGGCTTGTCCTTTTGCCTCCATCTGTTCAAGGGTCGTACATACCACTTCCTCCAAAGCCTTCTTTCCTTTCTGTGTGTTAGTAATTTCACTAAAAGTAACTGCTGTTTGCCATCCATCAGCTCCATCTGAGCCACTCAGTGTCGCCGTTGTTTTCAGTAGCCCCCACCAACATTTATTACATTTATTCATTTAGCTGACGCTTTTATCCAAAGCGACAATTGCTATACATGTCAGAAGTCGCACGCCTCTGGAGCAAGTAGGGGTTAAGTGTCTTGCTCAGGGACACAGTGGGGATTGAACCCGGGTCTCTCACACCAAAGGCGGGCGTCTTAACCATTGTGCCATCCCACCCCAACAAAGAAGAAACTCAACATAGTGAAACATGGAAGCCCTACCACACAGTAGTGTTTTGGCGGTGTAATTGCAAAGTGACGCAGACACACAAGTACAAATGCTGAAGACGTTGCTACGGTGTCGACTACCGTTCGGTACCACATTGGTTTAGATCGCAGTCAAAATGGAACACGGGTGGAAAATTCTGAAGATGAGTTTTTTTTTGTCTGAGCGAGGCAGGGGGACACTGCTGGTTTGCAGTAAGAGACTCAAGGTGTCTGTGTGTGAGGAAGAGCACAGTCTGAGGTAGGCGCACTGCAGGTAGATTCAAAAATAATAGTGTTTTATGTTTTGTATTATTAATGACTGAAGAAAGTTTTTTTTCTTGTTAATTTACGACTTTAATCTTAGTTATCTAATCTTAGTATTTATTCACCTACACTGGCCCTCATAAGCCATCACATTTCTGCCTCCAAGTGAACCGCGCTGCAGGCAAACATAAATCTATTTGATAACTTTCAAACGTTCATAAATCTCCTGGTAAATATCAGTGGAGCAGGAACAATTTGGTAAACCTAAGAAAAACAAAACTTTTGTTAACTAGAATATTTTTAAACACAGGAGCATTCCTCCTCAAGTACCGTGGCACTGCATGATCTTGGTACCTTTCTCAGTGCGTAGCCTCTTGAAGGAGTCCGTCTTGGAAAGGCCGGGGTCAGAGATGACCTTGGAGCCCAGTTTGACAGTCAGGTTGATGGACTGGTAGCCCTGCGGCAGCTTGCGGTCATACAGGAGTGTTAGGAGCTGGGCCAGGGTCATCTCAGGTGGGAGGGGCTGACCTGGAGGGGAGGACAGGGTGAACAAAAAAATTCACATTCATGAACTTTGATTGCTCAAGTTGACGTTTGACTCGATGTCCTGCTGCCAGATCTGAGTTGGCGTGTTGACACTGCACTGTCTGTGCCGTACCTGGAAGCAGCTTGTGGTAAAGGTGGAAGACCGGTACACTGATGGTTTTGGCTGAAGGGTCTACACCAGACGAAGCAGTCAACTTGTCGCTCATCACGCGACCCCTCCTTGATGGAGGTCGGGGAGGGGTTGAAAGGGCTCGCTTGGACTGGGACTTTAAGCCTGATGGCGGACAGACAACACGTTAGTGAACTTCTCATGTCACATCTCGCCGTTTGGAATGTGGCTGTTCAGATGTGTCCTAAACACTCCTTCACTCATTTACATCATCGATGACAGGTGAAGAGCTGTAAATTCCATATGCATCAAATGTGGCACATTGCATTGTGGGATTGTAAGCAGAAGGAGTGTGCATGCCACTGACACTACTTTGTTGGTTTTACTGTGGACATTTCTGAGGGCATGATTTGGTCACATATATTTCACACATCTAAAAGGAGGTGTACCTTGCAGTTCTATACCAAGTACAGTTTAAAAACTATTTTTTATTCTTTCAGGTTAATCGATAGTGATAACTCAAATGTCCAACAAAATTTACACACAACTGTGCACATTACCAGCGCTGTTCTATCTCTCTCCCTCTTGCATGCGCACTGATTGCTTACAATGATACTCTATCGTTTATTTCGTTGTATTGCAAATTCCACACTTTAAAGTAATACGGCGCTTTGCACCGTGGTGAAGTTAGTTTTACGTTGGAGCTGCTACCATTCCTTCACATGTTGTAGAAAAGAAATTTTCATCAAGAATAACTCAGACCATGTATGGATGAGCCACACAGCACTATTCTCTTCTCCGGAAACGAATACCCCACCTTTTCAGAGAAATCTTGTCTTACTGTTAACTAAAAATGTTCTGTATCAGGATATGTATCATTATTGGGATTTGAAATGATCTAAATCTGGATATGACATTTTAGTCATATTGCACAGCCTTATCCATAACTATTCGAGGTCACCCCTACTGGACACTCACATAAAATGTGTCTGAGTGTGACTAGGCACTTTTTTTTATCCCCAGGTGGTCTGAATAAAACTGTTGCAGCATCTGTCATTCATTATTCTACCTGAGAAACAAATTTGACTATAGATGCACCACCCACTTGTACTCAATTGCAAAAAAGCCGTAATTTTAGTACCATCTATTTATATCTCTACCTACACAATGCCCTTTTCAATATGATTGGCATGTAGGCAGTGGAACGAGATAGGCGGGCCAGCAGAGGTTGGCTAATTAGCTGATGGCTGGGCTTCAATGGGACATGGGGTATGTAAGAAAGAGAACCAGGAACCTGAAGCCACAACAACACTGTAGTTGTCCTGAAAGCCGCTGTCTGCTTTCATCTTCTCCTTCTCCTCATGATTCTTCTTCTCCTTGTCCTCCTTCTGCTCATTGATCAGCTTAGCTGTAATACTGGGTGTGTCTGTTTGGGTGAATAGAAGAAAGCATGAACTACAAAATCACATTAATAATTAATACAATATATTCAGTTTGGGATTTCTTCTTTTGGCAGGCTTAAAACTGTAGATATTTTCGAAAAACACGTGTGCAATAGAAGTACAGGCAGTAGATGATGTGTCTCACAGACACACAGCCTAACACAAACTCAAACACAGCGCCATAACAGAAGTAGTGTATCAGGCCTTCTATCAGCTCTTCAAGGTCCCAAGAGCTGAGCCATTCATCATGTTGTGCAGCTCACAGCATCAGGGCTGCACCACTGACCTTGATGGCCAAAGAATGTCCAGAGAATTAAGGCCCAAGGGCACATGGCTGATCCACAGGGTTGACTTCTGGGATACATTTTGTTAACGCGTTATTATCGTGTTAACGCATTGATAAATTAACGCCGACAATTATTTTATCGCATGTTAACACAGCTTTTATCATTATTATTTTAAAAGTCCGTTTCTATGGCTCTGAACACACATATATTCAAACTATGGGTAACAAGAGAGGTGGGATGCTGATCAGCCTGTAAATAACCCTCCCAAACAAGCAGCAGAGGGAGGCTTCGGCAGACTATGTTGGATGCAGCATGTGGGAGAAGTAGATACGGTAGGCGCTCTATGGAGAGTAACCATGGCAACGGCTTCTGTGAGCTACACAGCTGCAGCCTATTTAACTTAAGTTAAAATTATAGACTACATAACTTTACCTGATAGGCCTTCATCTACTTTTTGCTCTGCCATGTGAATTCACTCCTCTAACAGGGTCGTTTGTTACTGAACATGGACTGTTTATGCTGCTCCCTGATAAAAGAAAAATGTTTTGGTTGTATTTTTGATTTGATTACATTAATGTTTAAATTGAGATTTGTTTTATTGCTGCTGTGTAAAGGGAATACTGCTGGAAAAAGCACCTTATTTTTATATTTAAGTGTTCGCAAACCACATGTTTTTGCAATTATGTGTATACAAAAGTACATTTAAATTTAAATTAATAAATAAAATTGCGCGATACACTATGTTTGAATTCATTATTCAATTTATATTCAACCATGATATTTTTGCTTAAGGTCATCCTCCCGTGAACATATTATACCAGCCCCTGCCTGAATACTCGGCTATTTAAAAATATTGAAACACATTTTTTGACAATCTGACACAATAAACAGTTTTTAAACATGAATAACTCAACACAGTGAGGAGAGAAAACACTCATCACAGAAAACTACTGAGATTGATGCATTGTAGCTCGTGGCATAGGGACTTGTAGTTTTTGAGGAGCACACGTTGGCATACAGGCACCAGCTAAATCTACATCTGTCCACTGCAGAGGCTCTATCCACAACCCTGGAGGAGGAACTAGTAATAATGAGGGTATTAGTATAATATTTACAACAACCATAGACTGTATGGTTTACTTTTATTATCCTGGTAACTGTCTCTGTAGCTGAATGAATATACATGTACTCTTACAGGGTGTGGTGTACTATTAGCTGTAAGCCTTACGTTTCCACACATACACTTAACCAAGCTCTTGTTCTGTGTTTTTGTGTGTTTGCTCATTCTAATCAGCTTGAACGTTCAAGTTTTCTATGGTGAAATATACCAGAGACCCGGTCCAGGACTTCAGCCAGCGTAGTAGAGATGGGCAGATGGAGGGTGCGGTACTTGTGCCCTGCTCCATACATGGGATGTTGGATCATGTGGCTGGTGGCATTGATGCGTCCTTTGTATAACTGGGAAGGAAAAGGACAAAATAGTTTGTGTTAGCATGTTATAAAAATATATAAGGGATAGAGCTAAGCCTAAACTGTTTGGGTCTGGAGAAACATAAAGGGGACGGTACTCTGAGCGTCTTGGCAACGTGAACAGATTTCTTGTATACAAGTGAACACAATGGTGACGGTGCTGGAGTCCAAAGTGAAAGAATTCCCCCTTTCAGCACAATATCTGGATACATGTCATAACAATTTGAGCAACTGTTGCAAGAATACCTTGCCTGGACTTTGACAACCACAGTCCTCTCTGCTGGTGAGCAACAAGAAAGAACAGCCTAGAACACTGAGAACAATGGGACAGCTAAGATTGCTTGCTTTGGGTAATTAAAACCTATTATTCTGCACCCTGCCCCCAGACACACACGCTACTAAAAGACATTTTCTGACAACCAATCACCGAGCTGTGTAAAATATGGATCATTAAGGTGTCACTGAGGACACATTATACCAGGCATGCCTAAGTCTGAGGGGATCACTATAATAGGAAAGGAGGCTTCTGTTTCATGCTGCTGCGCTGGCCCCTTGTGGTCACTGCTGAATACTACATCAATCTTTATGCTTGGTGACATACCATCAGTTTGCGGTTGTCACGACAAGCATGTGTGTTTTGTCATGAGTGCTGTCATCATGTGCATCATGCTATAGTTAGATGTGTTTGGACGAGTTTACACCTATTTTATTTCTATATTTCTTTATTTCCTTAGTCAATGCAACACAAATCACATATTTAGAAATATTTTGAGTGTTTAAGGCAGCATTTTACACCTGATCTTACTGATCAAACTTAAAGAATATAAACCCAAGCTCCACGTTGTAATCTAACAGTCTGCTGCACCACCTATGTGCAAGAGTCAGAAAATGGGAGACGATGCCATTTTAGTTCCACAACACTTGTCCCTTAAAGAGGTGGTATTATGATTTTTGGCTTTTCCCTCTCCTTTATTGTGTTAAATATCTTTTGTGTCCATGTAACAGGTTTGCAAAGTGAAAAACCCCAAAGTCCAGAACAAAGGGAGTTCCCATCTGCCACAGAAAACTGTGCTCTCAACTGTTTGGCCCAAACAGCTCGTTTGTAATCCAGCCTTTTCTTCCTCTTTCTCGTGACTTAGCAAGAAAACACACATCACAATTCTCGCCTAGCAGCTACTCCGACACACCCTCAAAAACACTGGTGTTAAAACAGCGAGCTGCAGCACACAGCTCTCCTCTCCCTTCCAAACACTAGCTACCCTCCAGGCAGTCAGTGGACATAAAGTTGTTACTGTGATGTAGAGACAGAGCTCAGTCAAAACTTTCTGGATGAAAGATACTTTTGTTACAGATTAATAACTCACAACTCTGAAACTCTCGCTCCAGTCAATGTTGCTAAGCTGGTAAAGGGATATACAGCTGAACTGAAGCTGTGTTTACAAGCTTTTCAGGGGACACCCTACTCTGCTTCTGACTGGCTAGTAGTCCTTAACTAGGAACTGCGCATTTGCAACTCCCAAACAGATATCTTGTAGAAATGAGATGTATCACTCCATAGCTAAAACGGAGCGTTTAACACACAGGTGAAAAGAGGAACAGCAGCAATGGGCCGTATGACAAAAAAGATGGTGTTTTTTGAAAATGAAACCATGTAAATCTGTTCTGGTACAACCCCTAAATAAAATGATGAACATGAAAATGAGTATAATATGACCACTATAGGATAAAGGATTAAGGGGTTTCCGTGTGGAACTTCCCTCCAGTTGACAGAAAAAGCTTGACTGGGACTTTCCCTTCAGGCTGGACCTCAACCCCCTCCCCGAGCTCAAATCTTTGCCTTCTTTTATCCATACTTTTCTCTTTTCTTCCTCCTCTCACAATTGAACCTTTTTTTATTTAAACAAGCCTTTGAGTGCCTCGGTGTTAAGGTGAAGAATTGTTGTAGCAATTTTTTTATAGCACGTCATTTCCCTTTTCTGTTTTCATGTAACCAACTCGATTACAAGCCCAGCTGAAGTAGTAGTTGTAGCCAGAAACATTTTATTCAACATCCTTTGAAAGTAAGAACTCTTCTGAATGAAGCCTGCTCAGTGTCTTTTCAATTCAACACTTAGGTTAGAAGTGAAAAAGCTAACTGCTGCATCTCCCGACTGCCCGAGTGTATTTAATATTAAATTAGTTAATTCACTACATACTGTATATTTACATCGGCAGGGCATTTTTAATGACAGATAACATCCCTTTACATTTATGGAATCATGGTTGCCTGAAAATACATCACCAGGCATAGCAGTCAACAACAAGCAGTGTTGACCTGAGCACCAAGCAAACTGATAGGTTGATACAACACTACTCTTATAAGGAAATGGGTTTGCAACAGAAAATAAAACAAGACTAACATTCCACAGTCACGCAAGGGCAATGTAACACCTCTTCCTAACAGGATATTACATAATTAATCAGTTTGTTTCCCAATGAGGGCGTCCTAACCTGCTCCACGCATCAGTGAATAGGCTGCACTACAAAAAACCCTCGCCCAGGCATTATTAGGTTTTGCAAGCCTACAACATATCCTATACCAGTGCAAGGCATTGTAAACCTCTGTATTTATTTACTTAGTATTTATTTTCTTTTTATTTATTCATCCTCTTGAATTATGGTCCATGCTGCGACCAGCGTATTTGCTTCTTTGTTCTGGAGCCAAAATGCTTACATGACGTCACAGACGTTTCTGAATGCTTGATTGATTGTAGTTGTTTTTGTCTTGTTTGATACAACTTGTTGGAATTTAACTGAATTGAACATATTTTCATTGGATAAAATGTCAATGACTTCCTATAGTCAGTAGTGAAAACGGGCAACATCGCTTGTAGTATATGTGGACAATTTTTCATGCACCATCCATCAGAGCTTGCTGTATGTTAGGAAGAGATGTGAGGCTGTGCATAACCAGATTTGATTTAATCGACATTTATCTCTCCCATCTGGAAATAAAAGAGCAGAGTAGAGTTACCCACCGGACAGGGAGACTGAAGGAAGACGGTGACCTTCTCGTCCTCCAGCATGAGCTGCAGGAAAAGCCTTCGAATGAAGCCCGAGATGTTTCCAGAGATCGGTACGTTGCTTCGCTGGGGTGCAGACTGGAAGAGCTCACAGAGAACCTGTAGCCAGAAATTACAGTCTTTAACCATTACAGAGGCCAAAGAACATCCACATGAAAAGAGACAGTCACTGATACCACCAAGGCCTTCACACAGGCCCTACTTGTTCAAGAAATTCTATTTATATTACTACATTTTTAAAACATAAATAATAGAATAATCGTACTAATAGCAGTAGTAAAGTCATAGTCTGTGGCTTTGTTGGCTTAATAAAAAAGTCTCTAAATCTTTGACAAATTACGTCTGAGACGTCAAAACTCAATTCCTGGTGTCTCAGACAAATTGAAAGACTGTCTGGAAGTCTTCTCATTATAGAGCGAAATGTAAGAGCAGACCTGTGCCATGAGCCGCTGGTTGTTAGGATGGCAGGAAATACACTGGAGAAAGAAGGCCACAGTGGCATTCTCCAGAGCTGTCCTCTGCTGGGTGGTGAGTCCTCCTGCCTGCCCAGAAGATACCAGGGAGAAGCGTGACCCTGAAGGCTGAGGCTGGGATGGAGGGGTACATGCGGCAGATCCAGAGCCCAGAGGCTGACAGCCTGCATTGGCACCGGCACTGGCACTGGAATGGCACAGCAGGAAGAGCAGTGCTGTCCACAGCGGGTTGACCTCTGGTCCCCCTAACCAGTCTTTCATGGCGTGACTGTTGCCTACTTCAGTCAGGAAGCGCAGCACTGGAGCGGCCAGCTCTGCAGCCAGAGGCGGCCGACTGTGCGAGTGGTAGTGGTGATGGTGGTGTCTTCTTTCTGCCTGAGCCGCGGGCAGAGGAAGGTCGGCACTAGCCAGGAGACCAACGCAGAACTGGGCCAGGCTGCGAACCAGCAGTGAGGGTAAGCCCGAGTCCAGCAGTTGCTCTATGGCTCCTGGAGACTGGGAGGCTGCTGCCAGTGTAGTTAACTGTGACTCTGACAGATTAACGGGGGGTCTTGCATGCTTGGAGTCATCTGTAAGTCCTGCAGTGCTGGTGTTAGCGTCATGCTGCTTTTTGCCGTCGTCTGTCATGGAGAGGCGGTGCTGCTGGGCTTGAGAGTGACTGGCGCTGGGCACCGAGACGATCCCCATCCAGGACATGAGCAGGGAGAAGTAGCTGGGGTGGATGTGACACATGGAGCACAGCAGGCTGTCCACGGCCTTCTTCAGCACAATGTTGCACGGCAACGACATGGACCAGTTATACAGCAGCCTGGAGGGAGGGGAAATAATGGCATCAATAATCCATCATGAATGTATGCTGTTCATCCTCAAGGGGCTGAAAAATCAATGCTGATGTAGTGTTTGAATATTCAGACATCTTCGTGGTAAGCAAGAAAGGTCAATCATTTTTAACAATAATTTAAGCGTCTGCAGACTGTGATTTACATACATTTACAGGCGACTTCCTCTTCCTTTTCAACTGCCATGAAGGTGAGCATGTATGGACTTATCCATTTTTAGAGTTAAAAATCCTTGTGTGTATGTATTATTTGTATGTTTGCTGACATTGTCTGAAATGTAGTAACTCTACTTTATGTTAATGATTGAGGTCATAGTGGGTGGTGGTGTTGTATTGGAGTGTATTATAATGAGGTGTTTCTAATATTCTTCCCCTCCCATGTATGTAAATGGGGTGGCCAAAATACTGGAAACACCTCTTACTATAATGCAGTTCCGCACCACTGCAAACTAAAGGGGTGCAACAGATCACAAACTCACAGTTCGGCTCATATCATAATTTAAAAAAATGTGCTGCTGTGGCTCTGATGTAGCAGCCTCTCTCTTTCTGTCGTCACCACTCAGTGACTTGGTTACCCTTGGTTACCTAACAGACATTTATAATTCTCAAAACTATTGAGGAGGGGAATAAACTGAAATCTTATTATCATCAACTCTCATCCATAGGTATTCATTTTAGTGAAGGTGATAGAAAGAAATTGAGTGCAGTGTTATTAATAGCTGAAATGCAGGTAATTTGTAGCCTATAGTCCTGTAAGTCTATAAGCTCCTGGTGTTATATTAGTGTTTTATACTTGGCAACATTTGACAAGAGGCGGCAACAGGATATAAGGTTAAATGTTTAGTGACTGAAGGTCTTGAGAAGACTATGTTCTGTCTTCCCTGATTCCCTTTCATAAAAGAAGCAATTTACAGTGAGTGGAAGCAGCTCAGCGCAAAAGTTCAACTGGACTGCGGCATGCGAGCTTGCTCTCCGTGCGCTGCGCGTTTCTCGACGCAGTAACAAACTGCTCAGGCGTGGCGAAGTTCATTGAAAATAATGGGTTTCATAGCGCAGTGGTGCTGTTGTTGCAGTGGGTCTGAAAGGTTACACCTGCTTTGTTTTTTTATGTTGCACTGAAAGCTCAACTCTCACCGCTACGGCATCGATTGTAAATTTACATTTGCTTCACAGTTTGGTTCCTCTGCCAGAGTTTAGCCGGTGTGCAGTAGTAGCCTCCTGTACTTTAAGCTGGTGCACCACTCCTGTAACTTTGTTTTCGTTTTGTGTAAGTTGCAACAGTTTTGTTTCGTGCAACAGAAACCTGCGGTGAAATACGGCAACGGCTGCAACCTTAACAATTAGCTTTGATAAGATCATTCAGTAATTATATTTCAGTCAATTTCCCCCCTTGGTATTGAAAATGCTATTGAACATCAATACTTTTCAAGATATTGTATTGAGGTAAAAAAATTCCAGTATCGTGACAACACTAGGAAGTATTTAAGTATGGTGTCCACAATATGGGGAAAAAATGTGACTGACTCAAAGAGCTCTCTGTTGAGCAGTGCAGGCAGGTCGTAGTCAACAGGCAGCTCATAGCTGTGCCACAGGATGGCCGCCACGCAGTGGAGGTGGGAGGGCGAAGGCATGAGGAGGCCGTATTCCCTCAATGAAGCAGAAGAGCCACCACTGGCACCAGCGTATCCCATGGGGCCGCTTATCTTGTGGGCAGCCACCCGTGAAGAGTCATGGACCCACTGGAGAAGAGCCTGGATCCTGGAGGGTTCAGAACAAGCTTCGATAAATAACTCCTCACATGGTTTGAAAAACACAGCATCATCCCCTCAGTCCCAAAGGGAAATTTATATGCAACAAACACGACCATATGGCAGTAAAAGACCACAAGGAGAGTGTGAGGACACGCTTTACAATCAGCTTATGAGTCTGTCTGGAAAATCACCTTGACAGAAAACTGTTTCTCATTGGATTTTATTCTTATTAAGGGGAGCTTAAGGACAGTTTCAGCCGAGGTGAAAGCAGGATGTTGGTGTACCTGTCTTTGGTTCCTGAGTCCTGTGTGGTGCCCAGCTGGTACAGAATATCGATGGTGGAGTCTGAGGAGAGGCCGTTCAGTCGCCCAAACAGCAGAGGGCTGTTCAAATCTACGAGGACAAAAGACTGAAATAAGGAGCAGTATTCTCCAAAAAGCCAGGGACCATACAAACAAAACATTTGGTGAGGAAGCAGGAAGTAAACAACTGTTACCAGAAGAACACCACAGACCAAACATGGCTGCTCGCTCTGCTATAACGCGGCTCAGTGCCGAGGAAGAATTGCCATTAACTGTAAACTCTATTCACATCCTTTATTGCTGTTACACAATCCCTGGAAAGCAAAAAGTCAAGGATTTATTTTCCCTCTAACAACAAATGTATTCTAATGAGGGCTGCTCGATTCTGGCAAAAATCATAATCACAATTATTCTGGTCATAATTGAAATCACGGTTATTAACGCGATTGCTTTTAAAACTGAATGTGCCATTTAAGAAAAATATTTTTTTATCCCAAATATCCCATGAAATAAGAAAGAGGATCTCATATTAACTTTAAACAGCATCTTAGATAGCAGCAGGGTTGACGAGAGAGTGTGTGTGTGGTGTGCATGTGAACGGAGTGGAGCAGAGCAGGTAACAGGTGAACTACCCAAGCTGCTCTGTCTGGAGATGCAGTGGCTTTAACTACCAGTGACAAAAGCATAAGTCCGGTAATAGCCAGCGTTAGCAGACAGTATAAAATGCCACAGGCTAAAGCCAATCACAGTGATTGCATGTTGCAGCAGTTATAACCCCCGTCATGTCGGCTCCAGTGGAGCTAAACATGCAACAGTCTGAGAGGGAGTTTGGGCTAGTAGGGAGGGGCGGAGGTTGCTGCTGTAAAGGAAAGGGTGCGCTGGTTTTACAAGACAAGCGAGTGTCATTGCAAAACTGTATGCGGCACAATAATCGTTTTAATTTCAGTAGCTTGTTTTTATAATCGAAATCGTGATTAACATCTGATTAACTGCAGAGTCGTAATTCTAATGAAACAAAAGTATATCCTGTAAACAACTGTATTTTCTCAAATGAAGATTTTTAAGATCTCTTCCTACTGAAGCAATAAATCTGAACTGGCCGGCTTTTTAAAATCCTTAAGATACAGTGGGTACGGAAAGTATTCAGACCCCTTTAAATTTTTCACTCTTTGTTTCATTGCAGCCATTTTCCAAAAATC
>JAPMOB010234223.1:0-10371 GCA_029875015.1 Lepomis gibbosus | reverse complement strand
ATTCACCCACAGTCATAGCGCCACCTGCTGGCAACAGGAAGTGAGGTACAAAACCGTCATGCAACGTCCGAATCGCGTAGAAAATGCACAGCCTCACCGGCGGAGCTCCAGAATATTCAACGCGGCTGCATCACACCCCGACGTGCTACAGGTGCGAGGGCCCGCCCATCGCTGCTTGCAGCTTTAATTTACTTATTATTGTTATTATATACTTAATTATTACTGATGTGTGTATGTAATTAGGTCAATAGAAATGCATATGTTTATTTTTATCATGCAACAGGCAGTAACAGTCCATATTTGCGTGTGTGTGCGAGAGTGTGAGCAGTTGTGGGCATGCTAGAGAAGAGATGGAGGAGAGGATGACCAGAGTCTTAAATCATGCAGCCCTCAGTTGTCATGACACAGCATGTGTGTTTGTGTGTGTGGGTATGCACTTGCTCTCTCGGCCAGTGGAAAAACTAGCACAAATGTTTTCCACGCCCATGTCACCTTCATTTTCACAGTCAGCGCTCTCACTTTAAACAAGCCTTTATTGAGAGGTTCAACAGCAGGTAGATGAAAAGATCGAGTCATTGTAATAAATCACACTGATCAAAGTCTATTAAAAGTCAAATTCACACACAACTCTACAGAAATACAATACCAATCTAATCAAATGGATCCACCTCTGCTGTCTCTGCTAGACAACATAAACAGAAATAATCATTTTAGTGGCAATCTCCCCATCACGGTAGAGTAGAAAGTTCACCTAACTACATTTCTGTTGGATCTGCAGTCCAGCAGAAAGTTGACTATTGGGATTTCAAAATCGTATTGCAGAGAAAGGTAAAATCCATCTTCAGCTTGTTGTAGCCGCATGTACATGCTGAACACTTCCTTGTGCAGTACTGCTTCTATTAAAAATCTCCCATATTTTAACAGAAACACATAGAAATACACATGCACAAATCTTTGAAATGTGTGTATATACGACATCTGATCAAATATATGAAATAAATGTACAAAAAGTTTTTTTTTATACAAATCACCTAAATCATCTGTGCTCCCGAGTTCCTTCTCAAATAAGCAGTGTAGAGAGGGGCACCATAGGAAAATAGTCAAGTGATTTTTTCAAACAATTGAGCATTCCATAAAAATGTATTATTAAATTCTAGAAATCACCAGCATTGAGGCAAAATCCTTTCATATTTCAAAATGTTTTGTACAACTTTATTTTCATTTGAAAGAAAATAATGATGGTTTTCAGTGTTTAAAAGGACTTAAATGAACTCTGCTGACGATTGAGGTGGATTCTGATTGGAGTGCCATCCCTAAGCACATGCTACAATGTGAGAACATTAACTTTTATTGGCAAAAATAAGAGATAAAAAGGTTGATGAGAGAGCCTGACAGGAATCACTCACAATCAACTCTCATTTAAATGAATCATTTATAGATTGTTTGATCTTACAGTAAAAAATAAAATGGGTTCGTAGTAAAAAAGTGGGTACTAGACTGGCCTGCCTGCAGTACAGACCTGTCTTCTATTGAAAAAGTGTGGCGCGTTATAAAGCGCAAACTGCGAAAACGGAGACCCTGGACAACTGAAGTTGTACATCAGGCAAGAATGGGAAAGAATTCCACCTACAAAGTTTCAACAGTTAGTGTCCTCAGGAAAAGTGATGGAACACAGTGGTAAGCATGTCCCTGTCTCAGCTTTTTTCAAATTCAAAGTAAGTGAATATTTGCAAAAAACGATAGTGTTTATCAGTTCGAACATTAAATATCTTGTCTTTGTGGTCTATCCAATTGAACAGAGGTTGAAAAGGATTTGCAAATCATTGCATTCTGTTTGTATTTACGTTTTACACAATGTCCAAACTTCATTGGAATTTGGGTTGTTTTAGTATGTCACAATATGTCGTTCTGCTGATAAAGGTGTTCAGAAACTACATATTTTGCTGTTAATTTCGGAGGACTGGAAGGCAATGAAAATTAAAAATGTTCTTAGTTATTATTTTAGTTGTTAAACTAATGCTTTGTTTCATTCATAATTTTCTTGGAACCAGCATCTGTCAGGACTTGGAGTGCACTGCGGCGCTCTCCAAGGTGCTGATCCTGCTAGGAGCTATCCAGAGTGCTCTCTTCATTCCCCGATCAAAGTAGTGGGACGGCTTATGACAGTGGAAACATCTAGCCATTCATTTCCTTGTCCAATCATTAAATTCAAATATATATAATACATATATATAATAAAATATTATAGCTTCCAAAATTACCCATATTACACTGGCCCATATATCACAAAATGATTGACAGAAAAGTTTGACATTTTAGCTTAGCTTAGCACAAAGCCTGAAAAAAGGCAAACAAGATACCCTGGCTCTGTCCAAAGGTAACAAAATTCGCCAAACAACACCTCTTAAGTGTACCTATTAACATGTTATATGTTATATGTAAAAAAAAATGTGTTAACAGCAATTTGCAGTTTTACAAGGGGTCAAGTACTGGAGAAAGGGGGTCATTCCTTAGCTGGGAGCAGTAACATCTCCATCTGACAACTGGTCCCAGATTTGATGGTTAAGGTTTGGTTAAGTTTAGGCAACTAAAAGTACGTGGTTAACATTAAGCAAAGACAATGGTCATGGTTAACACAAGCTAATGTTAATGCATTAGTCTGGTAAAATACTGTACTCCAATTTTTATGGTCTACAAATCCAATAAAAGACTAAAACCAACAGTCCATTAGTCTGTCTCATAATAAATGGCTTTCCCACAATGCCTGTGGCTCTCTGCCCAAAACTGGTTCCAGACTGGACACCACTTCTTCAGTTTCTTCAGAAAGAGGAAAGTAATGACTCCCACAGAAGAAAGGGGTCCCTTAAAAAAACATAGAACACACAGACATAGGTCTTTTTAAGAATTTGAGTAAATGACAAATGCTGCAGTTGTTTTTGGTGAGGACCCCCTCATTAGGCTACCTTTCAAACATGCCTGAGCCAAGTTAGCTCAGAAACGTGCTGTCAAAACACAAGGATATGATTACAGTTTGGAATAGTAACAGAAAAACCTTTGGAGAGGCTCTGATGACATAAAACATTGTCAACAGACTTATACATGCCCTCATTTATCAACCAGGCATACTTACTGCCTCAAACTGTATTTCATTCCATGAACATCCTTCAGCTCTCCAGAAATAATCCATTTATAAACCGTGTTCAGGGAGAGAAAAGATAAAATGTGTGTGCCTTGAGGTTTTAGCTCTCAAAAAATATTGATTGGCTTTTTTCATCCGGTCTTTCCCCATACTCTCGTACACCCGCACGTGTTCACCGAGAGGAGGAAAGAAACCTCAGCTCAAAGGCTGAGGGATCTGTGGTACAGTGACACCCCAAAGCACGCACACGCACTGACCAGCTGTTACATCGTCTCTTGCTGATAAAAGTACCCACATAAAATGTATGGCTGTTGAACACACATAATCCAACTGGTATATACACAGAATTCTATGGACTATGGACAATTATGGATATTAAGCACACAGGCATGCACACACATACACAGTAACAAGCAGGCTTTATAGGCAGATGCCCCACAGCGAGGGACCAGCCTCATAAATATTCATACATTGCCTTGATTGCAGAAATGTAAATAAGTCAACAGTCGTGAAATTGCCAGCATCTGGTCACTCAGGAGGGAGAGAAGGAAAGAGAAAGTGAAGGAGGGAGGAGAGGCGGGAGAAGAGAGAAGGTGGAGGACAAAGCCGAGGAGGATGAAAGAGGAAGGAGAAAAAGGAGTTAGTGATGAGAGAGAAGAAGGGGAAAGGCTGTAGGGGGGGGGGAGTCAAATCACCCAGATTATTTTCCACTTCCAGTATAATGACTCTCGCTTGGTTTCGCACGCAATTACTTAATGATAAATATCCTGGAGAGCCTATCCATTTTGTGTTCTTCAGCTAGAGAGCAGCAGCTGTAGTGAGGGCTGAGGAATGACGAACATCTGCTTTACATGAAGAGAGCTAATGTCTCTCTGAGGATCACAGGTTGTGATCTGCTATCACAGTGTGGAGTTAGTCACCATGTGCTGTGAAGCCAAAGAGCAGTTTTGAATGTTGATGAAACTTTACCTGAGTGTGCAGTATGAAATAAACTTAAATTTAAAGCTGCAATATCTGAAACATAACTCCAAATAAATGCTAACATTACTTCATGTCAAAAAGCAAGTGTTTGCTAACTAGTTAGTCAAAAACTTCACATGGTGATACTTTGTCAAATTTTGGTAGGCCGGTACATGGGGAAATTAATTCATGGGAAAGAAAAGATTGAATTTATGGACACTACAATGTTTTGGTAATGATTTTTCATCAGGCACTAACGCTATTAATTCCTTGTTTGGATATAAGACTTGTACTGGTACTTTAATGGTCTGACGTGCTTCCTGTACCACGTTTTGAAACTTCTTGTTTAAAAAAAATCACTTAGTTTGCGTGGCCGATCTAATCTTTTTTATTTCTTTTTTTCTCAATTTTAATTTGCTTTGTACACATCTTGATATATCAATTAATAAATGAATGATGATGTGGCAATTGTCACATGGACTTGTGTTTTTTCTGGGCACATCCAACTGAAAGGAGACCCCAGGGCAGACCCAGAACACGCTTCATGATTTATGTATCTCATATGGTCTGGGAACTCCTCAGGATCCCCCAGGAGGAGCTGAAAAGTGTTGCTGAGGAGAGGGATGTCTTTATTCAAGAGAGTCCTTCATCAAGCCTAAGGAGTGCACAACGAAACAAGTTTAACATTATACATGTGGACACCAGTGTAAACAAAGCATCAACCGGGTACTACCGACATACTCTGTCCAAGAGGCCAGGCATTATCTTGCCCCAGGAGGAACCCAGGGCCCACTGCCCAGCGTTAGGTCTGTCTGACAATGGCTGTGAGGATTTCATCCTGGTACCTAACAGCAGTCGGGATACCGTTAGCTAGCAGGTGGAGGTCTTTATGAACCTTTAAAGATATTGCAAGGATTATACTTTCCTCGTGTATACGAGGGTCCACTAGGGTCCGGATGACGACAAAATCAAAATCATAGAGGGTGTCCGTAGGCTCTGTGAGGACATCCGCAATGTAAATGTAAATGCTCTGTACTTGTGAAGTGCCTTTCTAGTCTTATCGACCATTCAAAGCACTTTTACACTACTTCTGCATTCACCATTCATACACACATTCACTCACTGAGCCTAAGTGCTCAAACAAAAACTAACATTCACACACTGGTGGAACTGCCGCCAGGGGCAATTGGGGGTTCTTCGTCTTACCCAAGGACACTTCGACATGCAGCCTGGGGGAGCCGGGGATTGAACCGCCAACCTTCCGATTAACAGCCAACCCACACTACCTCCTGAGCCACAGCCGCCCCGTACGCCCTTTTTTCATGGCCAACCCAGGGCACCAACAAAGCTACTGCGCGTGTGTGGAACAAGTTCACGAGAACAAGCTGACTCCAGAAAGTAGTATAAACAGAAGCAGTCCACGCCCGTGGTGTTCGAAGCTGTCCGTGTAGGCGTCCGCTCCAGAGTATATTCGAGCCTTATATCTCAGACCATCAGTCACCCATCGTCAAACCGGTCGTGCCGGATGATGTTGCAGGCAGCACAACTTTCACCATGGCGTCTGCAGACTCTTTCACATCTATCATGTGCTCAGTGTGAACCTGGGCTGCAAGTACCACTTAATGCTACCACATTGCTTTCTGCCTTAACAGATTGATATCCCCATAGTTTAATCGACATGATGATGAACTATAATTTATAACTGTCACCTTATTTTTATTATTTTATAGCAGTATACATGAAACATATATAGTTGGCAGGTTAGGCAGGCTAGTGAGAAGGTGTTTGATTTAAGTAAAAGAAAATACAGAGAATACACATCTTTCAAAATAATATCCTACTACTTGTCTGTGAGCATTTAATTTATTTCCTTATACAGTATATGCAACTAAAAATCAGCTGACTGTACTCATGTTTCATATATTTCATATTTTGGCTCTGTATTTTAGTCAGCTAAACACTTTTCTGGTTCAAACAGCCTACACCATGATGTTTGGATACATAAGACTCCACGCTGTTTGTGTGTGTGTGTTAGTGTGTGTGTGTGTGTGTGTGTGTGTGTTGGGGTGGGGAATTTTAATATTTTAATAAAAAAAATTAAAATATAAATGACTGTAAGAGTATTTGCTGTTATCACTAGAAGGTGGCTTTTGCTTCTGCTAAGCTGAGCCAAACCCATCTGTGCAGCCCTGACCAGGCTATGCATGCATAAGTAACCATACTGCTGATACTGCGCTGGAAGGCACAAAGAGAACTCATACAATCTAGGCCAGAGCACTTATCATCTCTGTTTGGTTTGCTCTCCTAGTTACTATGTAAAGTTTCAGAACCCCATGCAGTGCAGTGCCCAAAGACGTTTTATCCCTTCTATACATCATTTCTATAGAGTTTGATTTATTATGTTCAAAATAATGTCTGAGATTTTGTTTAAAAAGTTATTTGAAGTTAATAACACAGAGTGAAACCTTGCTTGCTTACAGTTTTTACATAAAGAAACATTCTGATACTTTCAGGTATCAGAGAAGAACACACATTGGATTTGTGAAAAAATGTGCAGGTGCAAGATGTACAAGTAGCACCAAGCCCTTCACAACTGCCGTTCAACTGTCTGACTCAAGCGCAGACCTCCACCCCTAAAGAGGGAATAAAAAGTAAGGTGATGAAAGGTCGAAACGGAGGGAGACCAAAGACAAACTTAAAATTAATGCAAGAGAAATGTGTAATCCAGAGAAGCAACTTAGAAGGCTGCCTGTAGCACAGACATTGGGACCCTGCCAAGAACAGCCAGAGACAGCTGATGGGACATCTTGTGAGTTGTTTCCTGCACCAGGATGACAACTCAACCGTCACTGCCACGGCACAAGCTGTCCAGGGCTCAACTCTGCAGAGTAAAACTACAACTTAGTTAGAATCTATAGTTTCTGCTGTACAAGCTACATGGACTGCATGAAGGTGTCAAGAGAAAACCTTCCCTACAGCCAATCAATCCCTCAATCATAGGAAACATCATTCATAGGACATGTTGGTCACCAAAGCAGTTCCAGTATTAAAAAGAGGGAAAAGTACTTTAGACGAAACACACATCAATAGAAAATCCTGCTGACCGTGCGCAAGAAGAAGTTGACAAATCCATTTGTATACCGTCCAGCACCAGTTTCAGAGGCTGAAGTCACTAAAGGACTCTGACTGAGAAGGACGTGGTCGTCCACATCGATTATATTGAAAATTACAGCTGCGAGTACAGCAGGGAAGTCAAAGACACCCACTTTGATGGGTGGGGGGGAGCAACAAGGGGCACACATAGAGTCTTTTGTCTCCCTGTCAGCGTGTCTGAACATGAACAGCTGGCATCTCAATCATCGCCGAGGCTGTACATGGTGACGGCGGATTGGATCAAATCAGGCCTCACATTGATTCGCTTACACAGTACCCAGACCTGGAAGATACTTTACATCAGCTAGATCAATGTGACATGAGCTTCAACGAGATTAATTCTTATAAGTTTGCTTAACTTAATCCATGATTGATTCTCGTGGTACTTATAACATTTCCATTGAATACATTTTATAAAAATGTAATTACTGATTATGTGTGACTGACTTCACTCTCTGGGGGCATGTTTCACATTTTGTCATGTTTGTTGTTTGTGCTTTGTTATTAAATTGTACATTGTATTTTTAGACTTTATTACCTAACTTAATAAATACAGGATCTTAACAGAACTAAACTGATTCAGTTCAGAGCTATGAATGCAAGAAAAATGACCAATTTTCATTGCCGAAATTAACAACCTCATTTCTGATATAAGCGTGTATGTAAGTATCTTTTAAGGTCACTACACCTAACAGATAGCCCAGACAGAAAAGCCTGACTTGGAACCTGAGATGTGTGTTTGACTGATCTGGCAAAATATATATTTTTTTAGATACAGTTTTTGACACTGTTCATCAAAAGAGAACATGGCAGAAGATGAAGTGAGCTCTCTGTTGCAGGTCTGAAGGAATAGTTAATCATTTTGGAAAACATATGTATTCTCTTTCTTTTTGAGAGAAGAGTGATGCCACTCTCATCCTGTGTGGGTTAGGCATGGAGCTGAAGCCAAGAGGCAACAACCCTCGCTTGGCATAGGGACTGAAAGCAGGGAAAACAGCTAGCCTGGCATGTTCAATAATACACTTGCACCTCTGTAGCCCACTAATGGACATGCTTTATCCTGTTTGTTCAAATCTGTACACAAACAGAAATGTAAAAATTACATTTTGTGGTTTTAGAATGAGTTACGTTGGATAGGGATTTCTTGACGAGCAGCAGTTTATCCATCCGCTCAAGGTCTTCGCTGATTGCCTGGCACTGTCAACAACAGTCACTTCGCTCAGCTGTTGTTTGCCAAGAAACAGTTACACCCCCTAACTAAATGATGAAACAAACACCATATAATAAGTTAATTAGAGGTGCTGGTAGGTGTACTTTTGCATCAAGCTAAACTGATGGCATCCCTCCTACAGCTTCCTACTTCTTCTCAACCAACTCTTAAAGAAATTAAGTTAATTAGCAAATTTGCTTGAAAGTTAAACTATTCCTTTAAAAAGTAGAGCTGATGTAATCTTTGCAGCCATCTACAGTTGGTAAATGTAGTTCTTAATACTATAATAGAAATCCTGTTAGCCATGTTTCCATCCAGTTGTCGTGCAGATTTTAAGCAGACTTTTGAAATGTCGCAAAAAATAAAAAAATGAGAAACTGCAAATTAGGTCCATCAGCGGGTTTGGAGTGAATAAACTAGGCTACGGCAAGCGTAGTTAACGTATGTACGTCCTGTTACACATGGCTGTAATAAACAAGACGTGGCCTTTGCGTTCCAAACCAGATATAAAACTAGTTCCATGGACCAGAGGATGGACAGATATTCAGGTGTTTCAAGCAGGCATGTTGTTAGCAGCCATCTCTCCACATGTTATGGGAATATCCGGCAACGCCACCGACAGTGGAAACAGCTGATCAGATGTGAGTTACAAGTTCACTACGTCAGAACATATTCGGCAAAAGGGTTGTCATCTCCCATTAAGCGCCTTAACTCTTTTTCAGCAAAGGCAGAAAAAAACATTAACCTTTTCTAAAGCGATACTACAAAATGTGCATAATGGAAACACAGCTGTTGTTTAGTAGCAGTAGTAGCAATGCACACTAAAAGAAAGACCTCCATACTTGTCCTTGTGCTTTTCATATGTTCCACAGGGTGGCAAGGGTTTGTAGAGGTTAGAGTGACTGATGAGGACATCAGAAACAACCTTGATATCCATAGCAAATGGTAAGACTTTCCAACTCACCAATAACAAGCCAAAACAAGCTCATGAATTGGGAGTCTTACTTGCCATTAAGCATATAGGCGACAGCCATAAGATCAATAACAATGAATTTACCTGTAAGATATCCTTTTGAAACAGTACTTCACATGACAAAATAAAACAGTGTTCCACAATGAAAGGGGTCGCCGCGGCTGTCCTTAGAGCACATTATATACACCTATAGTGTGAAAGTAGAGGTGTGTGTTAGTGTGTCCAAGGTCTGTAGTGATTGATGTTCCTTCAGAGGGCTCTGGGCTTTGGGGACCGCAGATTTGACCTCTGCAGGGGTGAGCGGATCAGCAGCACCGCTGTGACTGACTGCCTACCTGGAGGAACACTCTAGATGCCTCCTCTGACCTTCTCCAGCATGGAAAACACATGGGACACTTTGTATGTGGAGGTGAGCTGTGCGTATGTGTTCAGACGCATATGTCCTGATGCACTGTTAGATACACACCAGCACACACACACACACACATCCTAAAGCATTCAGTGGACATTCCTTATCTTCCTCAAAGGGTAATGGGCTGATAACCAAAATGAACCACACTTCCTCCTTTGTATATAAGCCTCTTAATCTAACCAATCACAGCAGAGTATTTCCCCTGGGATGTAATTTTAACCCAATCATTTTGATACATCTCAGGCTCTACCCTTGAGACACACAGACACTCACAGATGAATGTAGCATTTGGCGATCATCAATAATACACAAAGAGGCGCAGGAACAATAAGGCAAATAAACAATGACTAATTTAAACAGTCTCCCACTGCCACTCACATGCATGTATGTGTGTGTAAAGTGTGAGAGGCTGAGACACACATGACAGCAAACCCCAAGGTCAGTCGACAAGTGTGTGTGTGTGTGTGTGTGTGTGTGTGTGTGTGTGTGTGTGTGTGTGTGTGTGTGTGTGTGTGTGTGTGTGT
>JAPMOB010234220.1:4722-23745 GCA_029875015.1 Lepomis gibbosus | reverse complement strand
CTGTACCTTTCAGGAAATAACGCAAGGAGAAAGAAAAAAACCCACACACTTATTAGTCCTCTTTTCCAACCAAGAGCTCATTTAAAAGTCTGAAATAATTTTTAAGAGAGAACATTAGATTGCCTTATACTTGGCCAATGTGTAGCTGTGATATTAGCCTGTGTTGTTGTTCACAAGAGCATTTTGTTGCTTTTATATTTGGGACTTCAGGACTCCACCTTAATGAATAACAACAACATATAGTTTGTGTGTGTGTATAGCCTATATGGCAAATACATAACGTAAGAACTTTGTTGACTCTATGTAATCACTGGATTACTGCTTTTCTTTGAAATATAAAAGCTTTATAACACATATCTACCTATTAAATGAAAATATATGAAGATGATGTTTTTGTCCCTAAAATACCATATGAAATTACTTTTGACTTCTTGTCATTTCTCAGGACTCTCTTTAATAAATGTAATGAGCCCGGATGACATTGTATCCAGTACTTTAAAAATCTCATTCACATTCACTGCCATTCAAGTCTGAGAGACTTGAAATTTGGTAGTTAACGACAATTACTTGGATATTCACCAAAGTTAAAACTGCAGCATTGATCTACTTCAAACCCTTTAAATTTGCACATTTAAATAAAATCTTTTCAAATGAACTCCCTGCCATTGTCAGTATACTTTCTTAGAACAATGCATTAAAAAAATGGAAGAAAAAAAGTTAAAAAGTATATATTCAATAGCAGAAGAGTTAGAATGTGACAAATTCATTTTAAAAAGCAGGATCATTTTACTGTACAATGTAAAAGTTCAAGTAACGTATTGTAGCTGGCTCTGATTTGATGCGTAATTCAGGAAGAGGTTACCATAAACTATAATGCAAAATCACTGCAGCAGTATATATGTGTATATGAGTGGACAATTAATATGTTTAATCTAAATAAAATAATTATGGTGAAATATTGTGTAGATTTCTATATTATGGAATTTGTTGGTGAAATGTTGGTGTCCAACATTGGTGGAAGTGAATGGTGTTGTGTGAGGTAGGCTTAGATTCTGTATACACTACAGATACACTCTTGGGTAATGGCAAGAAGTCAGTATGGCTGTTTAATACATTATGTAACTCTAATGAACAATAAGTCACAGTGTGAAACTTGCAGTAATTTATCTGAGTCATTCACCATTTAAGTTCAATACTACATCTATTGGAGAATTTGTGTATTATATGAACGTATGTATGTGAAGCAATGAGGGTATTTATGTTTATGGGTAGTGTTTCTAAATGTTTGTCATGTACTGATATGACCATTTTAACCTTTTTTGCTTGTTAATGTGAAGCCCAGATATATTTCTTGGCTGCCTGACTGTCAGACAGAAAGCGTGGGAGGTGATATTCATAGAGGTGCTTTTAGTGGGACTTTTATGAGAGACTTTTTTCCATGGCTGAAAGGAGGTTGACCACACACAGTAAGGTTGCCTGAGCTCTGTGTACACACGTGTGTGTTTGTGCGAGCACGTACGAGCCTGAGCGTTCAGGCGCCCTTCCTTTGAGCACTCCTACGTGGGCTGCCAGGGGTGTGTTTTGCTTCGTGTTTTGTTTCGGAGAGCCCTCCCCCGTGCTGCGGAAGTGTTGCCGGAAGCAGTGGGAGCTCACCCCCAGTTATGCGTCAGTGCCACTAAAGAAAGGATCGGGGCTTTCCGGGAGGAGAGAAGAGGGAGGAAGAGGGGGGAGGGGGCTGTCAGCCTGGGTATGTCACGGCCATGTGGGTGGTTGTCTACAAGCTCACACACTATCACACACAGCCACAGTCACGACTGGCCTTAGACAAACTATTCCTGTATATACTATATTGCTGGCATGCTCCAAGTAAAATCCCCCGCTTTGAAGGGGAATTCTAAGGAACAGGAACAGGTGTGTGTGTGTGTGTGTGTGTGTTTGCGTGTGTAAGTGTGAGTGTGCATGTGTACGCGTATGTAGGTGGTGAGGATAGTGCGCATGTATATTAATACATTAGTAAAGAGACATGGAGGTAGAGAATTTTTGTTTAAAAGATGTGTGTGTATGAGTGATATAACTGTGGTGGCATCCATAGAATAGTGTTGTTCTCACGTGATGTTTTGCTCCCGCTTCCTTCCTCCAACGCCCTGTTAAGCTCTGGTTATAACCTTCCTACAGCCTTGTGTGGAAGTAGCAGAAGTATCGGAAAGTGATCCACTGTCCTCAAACGCTGGAGCAGAACTTAAACAGGAAAGAAGAAAGAAGGGTGAAAAA
Organism: Lepomis gibbosus; assembly: GCA_029875015.1. NCBI lineage: Eukaryota > Metazoa > Chordata > Actinopteri > Centrarchiformes > Centrarchidae > Lepomis > Lepomis gibbosus. The sequence goes on along the minus strand of JAPMOB010234220.1, from coordinate 21,474 downwards.
AACTCTTCTCTGGCAACACATGATAAAAAAAGAGGAAGTGCAGAACTCTGTGGCCTGCTCATCCTGGGGGATGTTTTCATCTTTCTCTTCCCATACCCCAACTCTTTCTAATGTCTGCCATTTGAGAGACTCCAGAGGGGCTGCACCTGTTTGCCTCTTGGCTAGGAGCCCCCAAATCCCTCCTCCCACCCCCGCCTGCCACTCATGCTGCCGCACCTCCTGGGATGGAAGGAGCGGGGGAAGGAGGGAGCGGGGAGGCACGGCGGAGAGCGGGGTTGCGTGTGGTGGAAGGGATAGCTTGAGGGCTTGAAGGCGTCTGGGAGTGTAGGCACAGAAAGAGAGAGAGAGAGAGAGAGAGAGCTGGGGGAATACAGCTTCAAATCTAAGTCCACTCCACACCGGACAGACCTTACTTCTGTGGTGCTTTCTCTCATGTTTTGACTCATCACATTCTCTTTCATTTCTGTATTTCTTTCACCTTTTCTCTTCTCTCTCCTGTACAAACCCTCATCTCCCTTTCCCTGTTAACTTTCATTTCTCAGCCTATCCCTCCCCTGATCTTCTCCAATCACCCCCTTGCTCATCTCTTCTACTCTCTCCATCTTTACTCCTCCTCTGCTTCTTCTCTCTCTCTCCTCTTTCTCCCCCTCCTCTCTGTGATAGGACCACGTTAATCTGCAGTGACCTCTTCAGGTCACATTAAAGGTCGCCCAGCTTCACTTCTTAACACCCCTAGGCCACACTCTCCTCTTTATCCTTCTTTTCTCTGCTTACTTCTGGCGGCTTTGGAGCAAAATAAACACTTAATTCACCAACTGACTCCCAATCAGTTCCGTTACTCCATTATTTTTACTGGTTACAAATTATTTACCCAGTTGGCCTAACATAGAGTATTGGAGAGTTTTTTCTTTGTTAATTTAATATATATAACTGATATCTGTCTAGAGCCTAACTATAAGTCTTACAGATTATGTTGTTTTGGTTTCAGCCCATGGCCGCCCGTTACACTGACATATCTACATAGCTGCTGAACCAGTTTTTGCTGGAAGCTTGTAAATGAGGTTCTGATAAGGTTATTCTGAAAGCTAACTGTTAATACTTCTCTGCTTGCTTGTAGTTTTCATGTATATTGCATCTTAGTCGTAGGTGTAGTGTTAGGAGTTACATCTAACTCAACATGTATACCTTTATGTGGATATACATTTTGTGATGAAATTGCAATCTCTATTTTTTCAAATTAGTTGTGCTACTCCACTATCTTTCCATGTATCCCCTGGTGACTGCAGAAGTACCCGCTTGGGTACAGTTGAGAACAGGGCCTTAGGACTGCTGTGGAAAGGGGGACTGAGTATGCAGGGCCCTCACGTGATGATAGAATGAATTGCAGTGGATGCTAGGAGGGGCCCATCGAGAACGCCTATGTATTTTGTGCTACGCCCCTGGTTGAGAGTGTCCCTTCATGTTGGAGTCTTGATGTGTGGACAGCAGCTTAAAAAAGACATGTGCAAATGATACAATAAAAAGAAGAGAAAACATGCGGCAGAAACACAAGCAAAGAAACACATTCAGCAATTTGACAATCTGTATATGAATCCAGTTGCTTAATGTCGCCTTTCTCTTCTTCTTGTGCCTTGTTGTGCAGAACCGCGGGCGCTTGGCTGAGAAACGCACCATCCCCCTGCCTCCCAACCGGGTCCCCAAGAAGGAGCTGGCCTCCATCTTCAGCAGTGACGACAGTGAAGGCAGCGAACGGGCCAGTGGAGATCATGCCCACATCAAACAGGAGGACGAGTTGCATTACAGTATCATGAGAAAGAGGTGAGGCACCTATGACTTCTAAGGCCATGGCTTCAGTTTAGTTTGAAGGCCAGTACAAGCATGTTTGACATTTTGTTCCCATGTAATTTTTATACCAGATATCACTTCTTTGCTTTTTTTTTCGCTTCTCACATTTTCTTCACTTTTTCTGTGTGTGTTTAGTAGACAATGATGGATATTGTCGTAATTGTGCCGGCATTTATTGGGCTGGAAAATACGTACGTTCCGTAGTGACATTGCCATGAGAAGAAAATGTCATGCTAGCCTCTGAGGTGTTACTTTTATCAAAAATAATGAACAGTAATAAGACCTCTGTTTTCATTGGTTTTCTTCAGCAGAACTTTGTTTTTTTTAATGGCACTTCGTGTGTGTATGTAGTATTTTAATCAAAGGTGATTTTAGGATAATTTTGAGGTGTTAAAGGCACATTTTGAGACGAACTGACAAAGAACCGTGTTTCAAAAATATACTAATGGCCTTTGCTTTGGGATGTCTAATGGAGGGATGGGTGCTTAGCTAGCATTTTGTTGCTCCTGCCAAGCCTCAATATATCTGTCTTGACTTGATATTAAAAGATTGAGTCATCTGAGTCACCACCACTGTCTGCTTCATTCCATCCTGTGCTGCGCTTGGGAGGTAGTTTGATCATACAGCGTTTAATGTAAAATATAAGTCATTATTTCTTTGTGTCATGTTATTGGACTTTTTCTGCTCACGTGTAAAGAACATTTGGAAATGGTTATAAAATAGCTCGCTTTAGAATCTACTTCATCTTGATGTACTTCTATCCCTGCTGCTAAATTAAAAATCTTTAAAGATTATGTATGGAGTAAGTGAAAAACACAAACAGACTTGGAACGATAGGCTAAGATTAATAAGAAGTGCCACATGTGCTGCCCCAGAAACACTTAAAACCCATGCAAAATCTACCTACAGTATCTATAAAAAGTCTATGGATCCTCATTGTTTACACAGTCTTGTTGTTGTTAATTTATCCTAATCAGGAGGACAGCAAAATACTTAACAGAAATGTTTTGTTCCAGTATTACTGTTAATATTTTTGAGAACTTTTAGGCACCAAACATAATAACGATACCACAGGTGGTATGTATTAGTAATGCAACTTAAATGCTTTCAGAAATGCCGGTAGTTTATTCAGAAATCAAAATATGTCGCATTTTAGTGTCTGTCAGTAAATGACTGTTTGGCTAATTGGCAAAATTGGCATTTTCCACAATAATGGGTAGGGAAGAGTGCTCAGGAGTGGTATACACATTAGATTGTTTTTGTCATGAAAATGTTGAACACATTTACTAAATGCATGTTTGGATTCAAGTAAATAATCATGTTCATATCTTCATACGTGCGAACACACACATGCGGGGTTACAGTGAGGTCACCTCATTAAGATGAATCAAATGGGCTCCCAGGACAGCGCTGCTTCTCTCTGATGGCGTACACGCTTTGTTACAAACATGAACAAAAAAAAGGATTATATTTTGTTTTGCTCCCTTTACAGTCAGTAAGTTGATCCATGTGAAATGACATATGTTTTCAATTTGGAATAAACATCACATGGATTCCTTGGTATGTATATTAAAGATTCAAAAATCAGATAGGCTATGGACAGATATAATGTAGAAGCTGTTCATTGATTAACCTCAGAAAATCCCCAGCTGCATTATAAGCAGCTTGTGCAACCTCATTACAGGAGGGGATGTTTTTCATGTCTTGAGACTTGCGTGTGACACGGCGGACAGCACAGCAACTGTGAAGCTTTAAATGGATCCACTAACCTCGTTTAAGAGGGCCTCCCCTCCCCCTGACACTTGTGCCGCTGGCGCGTTAAGATGATAATGAATTTAAAGAACACTTATGACTAATATGTCAGGCTTTTACCCTTTGAAAGGCGACGGACTCGCTGGAGCCGCAGCTCCGGTCTGTCCTGGGCATCCGTCTCAACCCTGCTTTATCCCCCAGTGCAGGTCTGGACGAACGGGATAATGGGATGTCCAATCACGGAAATGTGATTTCCATTGACCGCAGCTTCGTAAGTGAGTCGTGGAAGGGTCTTAACAAATTGGATTTGGCCAATGGATGTGAAAAATACAGGGCCTCTGTATACATGTGTGAGTGTGTCTGTGCTGTCTCTGCCACACATCATCAAGGCTAGTGGCAGCACCGTGTCATGCCCACTTGGTTGCTAGGACCTGCCTACTGTAACTGCACTTTAATCTACATGGACATGGACAAAGCAGCATGTGTCAATTATTAATCCATTTTTTTTATCTTAACATAATGCATCATGCATCAAGTTCACTTCGGGTGGGATCACATTAGGATAAACTTTTTTTCAGAGTATAGTTAAGTATATACAATGTCACTTTGTGTAACATTGCAGTGTAGATTGCTTGGTTAGTTCAGGTAGCCGATCGTTGTGTATTAAGAGGATTTTCTCATCCAGGCGTCTTCTCAAGTTCATTATAAACAGGTCCACCTTCTTTTAACCAGATTAATGTTAAGAGTCGCCAGCTTACAGACAAGTGGTTTACCTTGTGCTCCAAAGATCTGCACTTATCCTGCTGAATAAGCACAGAGCATCTAGAGACTGAATAGCAGCCAAGCCACAGAACTAACCAAATAATCATTATCACAATAAGGTGCGTATGGAACTCTTTGGGGTATCAAAGCAAAGTCTGGTTTGGCTTCTACAAAAAAAAACAGGAACTGAAAGTTTTGTTATCACTTTGGTACTGAGTATCAGTGCTGCAGATTGTTTCTGTCTGACATGGATTTGTTAACGCTGATTTATGGATTTCATCTGAGGGACTAAATATTTGATGGCGGTAAGTTATGATTTCAGTGTCTTATTCAAGGGTAAAACAAAGCCTACCTTGGTGTTTTCTTCAGTTGGCCGTAGATAACAAAGCTTTGATTGAAAAGTGCTGACTGAGAGTCTGGGTAATTACCCGGCAACCACTGCGGATTTTATAAGTTACACCCGCTGACGTGTGCCTTTCAGCCTGCGCCTTGTAGAAAAAAAAGAAAATCCACCCTACTCATTATTAACGTTCAGCTAAACAAACAAAGGCAGTTTTTCAATCATGCATGAGGGCATTTGCTTCTTGTTCACTTACATATGCAAATGCTTCTATAAAAGGGAAAACTATTAGTTTAGAGGATTAAGTAGGAAGAGGGAGGCTGTCGTAAGATATACAGACCTTTACCACGGACCTACAAAAGCATTAAAACATACCAAGCTGTTTGTTTTTTGTTCAACATACTCTGCCTGTCAGAGGCTAACGCTGGGCCACCTCACGTAATGGCCGTCTTGTCCTGTGCACATCAGCAGGGAGTAAAGCTGATAGAAAAAAGCAACCTACTGAATTCAACATAACCTACAGTACTAACATCCCATCTAATTGACTAGCATTTCTGTCTTCAGCAACATGTTCATAGTGTCGAAGTTATTGTGGGCGTAATTTTCATAGACCTGATTTTTAGCCTTGAACTGTTGCCTACTTGATTTACTTTTTTTACCCCGGTGAAATGTTGTGGTGGTGTGAGCTTTAGTGCTCTTTGCGGTGGCTGTGGTGCTGTTTGTTTGTTTCAGGTTCACACTGATAAGAAGCTGAATAGTGCAAGTAGAAGCAAACAGAAGATGCTCACGTTCATAAATGGTTAGAAGAATCTGATAATACCACTTATATCCCAACCCACCTCTCTGCATGAACAGATTTTTTTCATGGAGCAGCGTTGGCTCAGAGTTGTCAATGGATGGATGCTGTACTCAATCTGTGTCATAACCACAGAGAGAGATACTGACACTGGCTTAGCTACTGTATGTCTATTGCATTTGACATTTTGTCCTCTGGCTTTATTGAACAACTGTGTCATTGCCTCATGCCAGTAAGAGGTCACGGACAGTGTGAAATTACTGGAAATGGCTCTCCACCTAAAGCCCTAATTAGTAAGCTTGGAGGTTTTATAGCTTTCTAGAGGAGCTTTCCGCTTCAAGAATCTTTTGCCTTGTTTACACGCGTTTGCCATGGCAACAGAGTCACAGCAATTTAGTAGTTGATTGGGCGTTGGCTAACAGCAAGACGTTCATTGTTTTCACATAGAGCAGTGTTTTGTCTATTAACTCCCTGTGAAAACAGAGGATCAACAAAAAGATGGTCAGCAGTGTTCCAGCCATTTAGTCTCAGATTTGGTGTTGGCTTGAAGCACGAGGATCATCATTTCCACACTAAGAACATAAAGAAGACAGTGTGTTTACTATTCATCGTGGGCTGTCTTCCAGTATGTTGAAATTAGCTGAAGATGATAAGAGCTTTGGCCTTTTTATACAGGAAAGGAAGAAGGGTTGCATCACACTGTAGATATAACAAATCATTTCCTTTTCTCAATCCATGTGTCCCTTAAAACTGTTGATTGAATTACTTTGAATTAGAAAAACAAAACGAGAAATGCCAGTGGAGAAATTAACAGTGAAACCAGCAGCGTGTACATGGCTCACTGCAGGAGAACCTAAATGCAACATGGCGATCTTACCGTATATTCTTTTTCCATTGTATTTTTCTTTCCTCCCTTGGCTGCCTTATCGACCTCGTGTCAGCCTGTACAGCAAAGGAACAACAAGGAGAAGTGAAGCCAGGCTACTCTTACTTATTTATGTATCTATTTCTGTATTTATTCATTACCCCCTCAGCTTGCAGGGTTCCCAGTTGCGGGTTGTCTTTCGATCCTATTGTGAGCAGCATGACAATTGTGTTTCCGTTGCTCATAGGAATCAGACAAAACATAAAATGTACACAGAACAGATCCATATTCCTGATTTAATCTTCGTATCCTAAACTAAAAGTATTTCCTAAATAAGAGACGTGGATTATAGTTTTTCCCCCAGTAGAGCATCAGAGAAACTTTACTCCCTCTTTATTCCCTCTTTTTCTCAGCATTTTGCCCAAGTCCATATCTTACTATGCAGCGGTTGTTGAATATTACATATTGCCTGGTAGTGTTTGAATGTTGCTATGTAGGCTGTGTTCGGTCTGTTGTCTTGAGAGCAGAGGAAGGTACACAGTAAAACTGCGAGCACCAGATGTTACACAGCGCTCGACCTGTCTCTCTTTCTCTCTTTCTCTCTCTCACTCTCTTGCTCTCTCTCTCTCTCCTCCTCCACCTTCACATCCCTGCTGTCTGTCTGTCAGCACTTTCCCAGTGGTGGTGTGAGACATGGCGTCAGGGTGCCTGGGCTGCCAGCTTCTGCCAGCTCACACTGTGACCTCCAGCCCCGCCACCTCAACTCTGCGTGCCAATGCCACAGCAGGCCACCACTGGGCATTTGTACTGAGTCGACTCCCTGTGCCAGGAGAAGAGTTTTTTCATGTTGCGTGGACCATTTGGAATGGTAACGCCTACTGTAAGAGTAGAAGGGAGCACAACCTTATCATAACAAAAGGAAGAGCCCCAGACACTGATCTGGCAGACAAGAATACTGGCCATTTTAATGGCATTTTAATTTATTGTTTTACTAAGATGCACAACACTGTAATACTGAGTAGTGGTGAATCTGATAAGTGATATGAATCAAGGATTAGTGTGTTTAAAATGCATAAACTAGAAGTATTGAAATAAAACAGCAGTAGAAGTTAGGGCTGATATTGGCTGAAATGGATCTGTAGCATCGGGTGTCAAAACGTTTCAAGTATCAGTGCACATCAAATGCTTTGATGTTGGATTCTTTTTTCCCCCTGATCCCAATCAGGAAAACAATATAGTCACTTTAGTAAAAATCATATTACTTATAAAGAATTTGTGCTATCTTTCCAGTTATGTTGGATACCTGTAGTATCCAGGGCAGAGTATTAACACATATTAGTTATCCAGTGTCTGGGTCAGAGTGTCTGTCCTGTGGCCGGGGATGACTATTGACCAGTTTAGGGATGAGCTGAGGATGAGATGATTGTCTCCGGCGTGCACTTGGGTGATAAGAAGACAGCTCATGTCCCTCTTAGCTATCAGGCCCAACAGCCACAATGTAACCCCCCTCCATCCTCTCCGAGGCCCCCGTCCTTCCCAGCTAACCCCCGGCCTTAGGAACTCCTTAGGGAGCGCTGACTCAGGTGACTAGGTTTTAAACATCCCCATCTTCCAGGGATTGAGTATGACCTTGCCTCCACCCAGGGAAAGAGAGGGGGAAGGGGATAGAGGGAGGGTAGGGGTGGGTGGAGATAGGGCTAGGCCCTCATTAGCCCGAGCCAAGGCGGGACAGCTCAAGAAAAGTGCACTAATTACCCCACTAACAATGTCCTTGCCGTTCATGGCTTAGAGCGGCCACTTCGCCACGGGATAATAACCCCATCACCTCTCTGAGAAGTTCAGGATGGCATTATCATGATCACTTTAAATGATGGACAGAGGGTGGTGTTATAACGCAGCCTGTTGATGGATGGATTTGGCTGCAGTTTCTCACAGTGGATTGTGTAACTGCAGTGTGTGTGATGTGTGTTTTGTTGGAGTCACTGGCTGACACAGATACATTATTATACGACTTTAAGCACAATTAAAAAAAAACAACCTCTCCTGCATCTTATTTTCTTTTTGAAGAAAACCATTGAGCTCTCAGACACAGATAGCTACTAATTTTAGCAAGTTACACTCTAAGAAAGAAGTCTGTCATTAGTCTAAAACGTTTGCAGTCACAGTCCAATCAAGCGTCTCTTTGCTTAGCAACCGGTGGTGATTGTTTTGTCTAAGACTGTTTTCTGAGTCATTGTTTCTCTGTGACTGAAAGGTGACTGGTGAAGCTGGCATGGCCAGCATTAGGCCCTTCTACGCTTTCCTTCATCTTTTCTGTTGGCGTGTGGAAAACAGCTTGGCGACCGACAGCCTGACATTACAGCAGGGGCCTGTAATCATGGGACTGTAAAAACCCAAATCCAGCAGCCGCAAACAGTGTGGCCTCGTCATAGAGGTGGCAGCTAAGAACCATTCACTGCTTCTGTCCCATAAACTGGGCTTGCTGTGTCATACCAGACCCCCTTCATAGATGATTCTGCTTTCAATAAAGTTGCCAGTTAAGCCTATAAACGAGATGCCTGCTGACACGAGAGGATGCCGCCAAACTGACATGTCGAAATACTGCAGGTTTTCAGGCTTATTTTGTGTTAAAAATGAGCTTTCCTGTTCTGCTAGGCTTTGGAGTGCTCTTCCGTGTAGCATGTATGTCACAGTCATTTAACAGTACATTATATTTAGATCATTACCTAAGAAATATTCAGGCCCTTACCTCTCCCGACCTCAAGCTGTTTGCCATTACACTGTGAAAACACTTGCACTGCACTGCTGCTATACTCTCCTCAAACTCTAAGCGTCTACTTCCCATCATTATGCCATTTAATGCGATCAGGATGGTAATCAGATTGCAAATGAAATACCTCCATGACACAGTTGTGTGGGTCGACTGGTGTAGGGAGGTTAGAGAGGCGGCTGGTGGAGCATTCGGAAGGGCAGAGAGGCTCCAACCAGATCTGGGCCTAATCTGTAAACCCTCCTCCTGCTCCTCCTTTGGGTGCTGAAGGGCAGGACAGGGTGTTTGAGATACTCTAGTGTGCAGTTTGGTGCGTGTAGGCATGGCATTAGAAAAGATGACCTTAAATTCCAGTGTCATATGCCACAGATTCACTGTGTTGTCTTTTAACATTACATTCCTAATAAGTAAGTAAGACTTGCTTAAGACTTGATGGCTGTTTTGTTTATCTTAAATGTTCATCATCTGTCTCCTCCTATTATTCAATTGCCATATTTCTCTGAAACAACTGTTAGCGGCCTTTAGCGGAGTTTAAAAAGAGCCATAATCAGGTTTTAAGCTGCTAAACTACTTATGACTTGTGAATATGTTCGTTAATACATCTTAGTGTGGAAGATGAGTAGGGATGAGACCCAAAAGTGCTGGATGCGGTAGTCTGTCAGGGTGCATTACACACCTCAGAGCTAAGAGCCAGTTGACAGGACAGCCACTTGTAGCTGCTGAGTCTGTGTGGAGGTATGCATTTTAGAGACAGTGCTGTTTGGATGGAGGATTGCTGTGGTAAGTAGTGTGTGAAATAGTATGACTTTATGCGCTGCTGCTTTATCGCATACTGGTTTGGATTGGTTTTTGGAGTTAAGTTTGTTTGGAGCTGCTTTTAAACTTGTTTATCCTCTTCTTTCCTGTGTGTGTGCGTGTGTGTGTGTGTGCGTGTGTGTATGTTTCAGTCGTGACAGTGACCTCTCTACAATCATCTCCAACCTGCACCACACCAGACAGCACGGCATGCCCGAGGGCCAGTCAGCCTCTGACCACAACACCAGCACTGGACACACAGGTAGGACCCCCAGTAATGCTTAGTGTGCGTGTGTGTGTGTGTGTGTGTGTGTGTGTGTGTGTGTGTGTTTAAAGGTTTGTCAGGATTATTTCTCTGTCCTTTTTCATCTCTGTCTCTTTCTTCCTTTGCATCCAGACCGCTGATATATCCGCCTTTACATCTCCCATAACCCATTTAATTTACTCTAATTTGTGTGATTGGGGGAATTTAACATAAGCGTATTACTCATTCCTGAAGGTCACTCTCAAGTTGATTACTTAATGTTCTCCCCACATTCTCTCTTGCACTCCAGGATTTTTGTTAAACCCCCTGTTTTAAATTACCTCTGAATAAATAGCTTTGTTTGCCATTAATCCAGTTTCATGTGAGCAGAGGAACCACGGTGTGCGTGTGCTAAGAGCTTTTCTTACAGCTTACAGACAGAACACAGACAGACATTTAATCACAGCTATTTGTCAAGTAGCTTGTATGGGGATATTGTGCAACCATCAAAGACATATGGTTGTAAAACAGCCTCTGTGGGTATCACTATTCAGCGATCAACCTACTGTACTTGATGTTTCTGCCACACTTAGTTTGTAGTGTTCTCTGTCCCAACAAGTTATGATTGAAGGCAACAATGCTTCCCCAGCAACCTGAACCAACTTTTCACATTATCATATTATTGCCTAATAAAATTCTATTTTTTTCAATACTTATTGAATGGGTTTGAACTGGTATATAAGGTCCTGGGTTTTGCTATGAACTTTGTCTCAACTTTTGGTATTGATTTTACAAAATGCAAATTTTAATGGTGTTGCAGGCTCTTATATTATTTATTCCACATTAAAATGCTTGTCTGGATGTCTTTTCTCTAATGCTCTCCAACATGGAAGTCAGTTTAGTATGCATTACAGTAATTATAATCAATGTAGACTATGATAGTTAAGATTTTTTTCTAATATCTACTCTGACTTTTGCCTAAAGGAAAAATGTATATTTGAAATATATTGATCCTGAAAAAAAGAATCAGGTGAATTAAAAACATTCCATCTGCAAACCCAAACACTTTTTAAACAAACACATTTACAAATGAGATGTCTTTTTGAAGACCATACCATTGCTCCACTGTTGCTCATAGTTTGACCCTGTCCCATCTTTTGGCACAGCAAGTGCCAAAATCATCTCAAACCCATCACCTCCATACCCTCTCTCTGTGTGCTCATATTCTCTGTCTGCCAGATTAATTGTCCATACGGTGCCTGTGATATCAGGCAGGGTGGGTGGAAGGTGCAGGGTATTAGACTGCTCAACAGCCAGCCCGGCCAGTGTCTTAAAACCCCGGTTTGGGACGGATTTCCACCCAAATACCGGCCTAATCAGTTGCTAAACTTAATGGAGAAATCAGAGGCCAGAGTAGTTATCTTAATGGGGGAAGACACAATGGGATTAAGGTGGGTGGGTGAGGGGTGAAGAAGTAGGGGGTGAGTGCAGCGTGGCCTAAGACAGAGGGGGGTCCAAGTCCCTAAAATCTGTCCGTTTGACCATTTAAGGGAGATTTAACAGGCTGCCTAAGCGGCTCGCTCTGTGTCTGTAAATAAGTTCAATCCGATCAGCCACAGGCTCTAATTGTGTCTGCCAGTGAAATTAGATGCACACATGTTCACAAACACACAATTACACACAAATAACACATAGTTATACAGATGCATGCCCACGCAAAATCAACACAGGTTCAAATTTGTGTCCAAATACATAGGTGGGTGTAATGTCTGTGAAGTTTTAGGACAGTGGATTATTTGACTTTGAGACGGTAAACGCAGCTTGCTGTCTATAATATTGTGTTTATTCTCTTTAGTCAGTCAACTTTCCTATTTGACTTATCTTCCAAAAGTCTTTAACGTCTATCAATGAACAGTGGCGGGAGACAATCCGAGAGATAGGGTGAAAGAGAGGAACGAAAAGAGAAAAGAAAAAGAAGGAAAAGTCTGCAACAGAGAGAGACTGGGCTGCAGTGATGGAAGAAACATTTGGAAGTAGAGAGACAGAGGAAAGAGAGATGAATGAGTGCGGTGGTGGTATCAGGGGAGGGCAGGCGGCAGCTATGGCGGCGGACGGCTCCGTGTGTTTGTGTGTGGGTGTGCAAGTGCGTGTGTGTTTGTGTGTGTGGGTCAGGAGGAAAGGGAAGCAGGCTTGCCGGGTCGTCTCTGCGCCGGAGTGGGCCGTTAATTAAATCTGAGGGACAGACAGGAGGGCTGCCTCCCTCCTTCCCTTCTCCCCTCCATCCCTCCCTCATTCGTTCTCTCACTCCCCAGCCGCTGGCTATTCAGAGGCTCTGTGAGAGCTGGGGGGAGGGAGGAGGAAAGGAGGGCAGGGAGCGAGGGGGAGAGCAGGGGCGCCGACGCTGAGAGTCTGGCTGCCTGTGGAGACTGTAAACCGTGGCTCTGCGGTCAGACCGGAGACTCAAACAGGCAGATAAGGTGTTTTGGACCGCCACTCTCTCTCTCTCTCCTCTGTTCCCTCCACTCAGACTCCCAGAGGCAGTTACAGCCTGTTGGTGTGTGTGTGGTTGGGGGTTGTAGCGGTGGTTTTGGGCTCGAGCACATTTTTGTGTGTGTGTGTGTTTGAGCATGTGCACCTTTCCGCATGTGGTTTTAAATGCCTGGTTTTAGATGTTTGCCTGCGTGTGAATCTGCAGGCAAGCGTGTTAGTGCAAGACCTGTTTTTTTTCAAACTGATCGTGAGTGAGGATTGCTTTTAAAGTTTTACCAGCTAGTTATTACATGATTAGCATAGACAGGCAATTCCAAACGAAAGTAAACACCCCAGGATTTCTGATGATATTAGCTCTGTCATACAGAAGCAAAAAAGGGAAATGTGGGTTGTAAATATTTTAAAACATCCCCCTACTTAATAGGAATGTAATTTTACTGCCATAACAAAATGGCTTCTCAGGGTTATTGTTCATAAAGAAATGCTAATGCTTCCACCAAGAGATTAAATTTACAATGCCAAAAAATAAATTCATGCAAATAGTGAAAATAAATACTTTTTTCTTACTTTCAGAGCACTTAAAGGAAACCAAACAGAGGTTTTCAGTTAGAAAGTCCTGTTATTGTGTGTGTTTTTTTTGGGCAAACTAGTTTTTTCAGTTCATCTCTATTGTTCAGGGTAAAGTATTGCTAAGTAACACTTTCCCTCATCAAAGTAACTAGACACAGTATTGTTACATTTTCTGTCACAGAACTTGCAAAAATGTTGTTATAAATAGAATTACAACAATTATTTTACAATGCTTTTAATATGTAATAAACTTTAATAACCTGTGACTGGAGCATTGTTTTACGACTGCGTATTAGGGCCACTTTTAGAGCAAAAAGACTTGAGCTGAAGTTTCTTTTCAACTTTATTCTCAGCATTACAACTGCAATGCAAAATAATAATCTTAATAGTAATACAAAAAAATCTATATCCTCAATTTTTCCCACTCTTAATGTGGTCCTCCGTTGTATGGTTTTGCTAATAATATGATTGTGGGCATCTAACATGAACAGTTGCCTTGCAAAAGCTACTGTAAGCAGAAAAAGACAGACCAACACGGAGGTGACAGACACAGAAAGATTAGACAAGAATGGCAGAAGATACCAGGTGATAAAAAACAGTTATACTTGTATTATTTTTTATTTCTTTATCTGAAAGATTTCATTATGAGGTGCAAGTTTTATAATTCACTGAGGCTTATTGTTGTGTCCAATCCCTGTTCTGGCCATTTTGATTGAGTTGTAAAGTTTTTTTTGAAACAAACTCAAAGGTGAATTGTGCTCTACAACTATAAGTGAATATTTTAATCCCATTACAATGAACACAAAGTAAATAGCAATTTACAACTTTTTTTAACAATGGCTGAACAAAGCCACTGTTACTGTTGATGGAAACATCAATTCTTGGCATCACCACCTGCTCACCGCACAGTATTTACTGGAAGGACCTACTGTAGCCAACAGAAGGTCTTTAGAAAGACAAAAACAAAAGATAGCATAAATAGATTGCAGGTAGAGTTTTTATTGTGTTGCACAACTATACTGAGGTGCAGGTGAGATTTTTATATGATAATCACTTTAGGGTCAGCAATATTTTAGTTAGATGACTACACATTCACATCCAGTATTTGTCTTTAGTTGTGTTCTTCTTTCTCCTCCTTTTTTAATTTCTGTCTTCCTGTTGAAACGACATAGAACATGACAAACAGCAGGGCAGTGTATGGAGCAGTGTTACTGTGTGTGTTGGCAGTGGCGCATCCTCCCCTCAGCGTGAGCAGAAGCGCCTCTCTCCATCTCCATCACCCATCCCCGTCCCTCCCCCTCCTCTTCCCCCTCCCTCTCCCAGCTGCATCGGCCTGTAAGCCAATCAATGGCAGGGCTTTCAGGGCCGGCGGAGGCCCCGGCGCACGGAGGGGGGATCAATAAGTTATTAGCACCATTCTGTCAGCTGTAATGTGGAGATTGATCGGGGGGCTGCGGCTGGCGGCCCACCCCACGTCCCCGCCTGTCACCCCCCACACCCCCACCCTCTCTCCGCACCGCCCCCCTTCCCGGCCTGATAAAGATGACAGATTAACGGAGTAAGAGAGGAATTAAGGAGTCTGGCTGTCTGAGCTGTCATCACGCTCCATGGGATGGAGAGAGGAGTGTAAGAGGACTAAAGTTTGAGGGAGAAGAGGAAATCAGAGAGTAAGAAAGAAAGAGGAATGTTCCCCCTGCCTGATTTGCCCTGGTGGTGTCACATGAAAGAGAAGTCGTTTAGGTCCTGCTGTTTCCTCTTTCTCTATCTGTTCCTCTGTTTTCATCCCTCTTTTCTCTCAGTGGGAGGAACAGCAGATAAGGAGGAACTGAGGCAGAGGCTATAATATTGTATGTTTAGGTTGACTTTTTAGAAAAATAAAGTTAGCCTTTAGACTGTGTTGACCAAGAATGGCAAAACAGAATAATTTATCATAGCAGCTAATGCTGTTCACACTTAATTATTGTTCTGTTTTGACAGTTAAAATCACAGCCTTGAAGCTCAAATAAAACTCCTGACTCCATAACCACTAATTCTTCAGCAAAATTAACAAGCAGGTGATAGGGAAATGCCTGGGGTAGCAAACTTGGTGTAAGCAGTATTAGTGTGAGTAAAAGGGTTAGCATAGACGCTAGCAAAGCTCAGGGTTCGGCATTAAAAGGGAGCGCCGGTGCTCTAAGAAGCCCCATTTAATTGGCTTTAAAAGCTTTCCGCCCTCAAATCTCTGGCCCTCTGGCACACGCTCAGGAGACGCAGTGTCTTGAGTGAGGTCGGCTCAAGAGACGACTCAAGTGTGTGTGTTTGATCATGAGAGGCTCTGGGTGTGGGTGTGTGTTTGTTGGAAGAGGGGGTTTAACTAATGGGGGTTCTCCCTCTCTCTTTGTTAATATTCCACTAATAGGATAGATGGAGACCTTTTTTTTAATGGACCAGTGAAAAGTAATGTACTGAACACAATTTGAAAATGAGAAGAAAAACAGAATGAGAGATCATAAAGGAGATGACAGAAAAATTCAGTGTGTATGTGCGTGCGCACACTTGTCCATTAGCGCTCCCTCCTCCCCTCACCGTCTCTTTAGGATGGTACGGGGAGTGGATCTCCTCAGGACCTGAGAGGCAACATCAAACACTGGATCATTAGTGAACCTCCTCTCTCTCTCCCTTTCTCGTTTGCCCGCTCGCCCTCTCATCAACACCAGGGCTCCTTCAGCAGCCCACAAAATCCTGTCTACATCTCTTTCTGTCTCTTTCTGTCCGTCTGTGTCTTGTTATAGAGAAGAAAGAACATAAGTTAGGGTGATAGGTTAAGGGTTAAAGGTCAGGCTCCACTCCAGCGTCACTCCTCTGTTGATGACTGTCTGCCCGTTGCTAAGGTAACAACAATATCAGGGGCGGACACATGACAGAAATCGGCAAATGTTGTTTGCTTGGGTATTGCCACGAAATCGCGTTGTTGTTTTTTTACCCCCTGTTCACTGTTTTTCTGCACTGTTTACACATGCTGTGCAAATGATGAAAAATTGCTTTGTTGAAAAAGAGAGACAGAGGGAGAGAGGAACCATTATCCTTATGGGAGAGGGAGAAAAGCCCCCCACCCCCCACCCCACCCCATCCAAATATACGTACCAAGAAGTGAGAGAGAGAGAAAGCGAGAAAAAAAAGAGCAAGAAGGGAAGCAGTTGCTGCTGTGGCTTGGCTGCCTGTGTGGAGGAAGAAACTGAGTAAAAGAAAATGCAGAGGAGCACGAGATAGAAATAGAGAAAGAACGAAAGAGAGCAAGAGATAGAGCAATGACAAACGGCTTTTTCCTTCCTGCCGGCGCTGCGTGCGATGTGCTCTGCATCCCCTCCCTCTGTGATTAGGCCCGTATTGATTTGAGGTGTGTTTGAGGGGGATGGGGGTGAGGCAATTGGGCGGGAAGGAAGAAAGGGATAAGAGGGGAGGAGAGGCGGAGGAGGAGGCAGTAGGGGGTGCTGTAATTGTACACTAGCTGCTCCTCTTTGGTGGCAGGGGAGGTGGTAGGGGG
>JAPMOB010234217.1:0-12779 GCA_029875015.1 Lepomis gibbosus | reverse complement strand
GGGCAGTTCAAGTCCAGAAGCTAGTTAAAGGAGTTAGGAGGAGTCCAGTTAAAGGAAGAATGGAGAACAAGGGAGAGAAGTGTTCTTTTAACCCATTCTCACTCCCATCTTGTCACATATGGATTCATGGTCCAGACCTATCAGCGTCAGTTCATAACGCACTGGGGATCCCTATAGTGTCATAGTTCAGCGCAGAGGGGGAAGCCCTGTAGCATCAGTTTTTAACAGAATAGACAGCGTAAGGAGGTGGTTGGGGTGTATGCAGGGGCAGAACCCAGACTTGGAGAACCAGGAGAGCGATCATTTACCTCTTTTCCACCAAAAAAGAACTGGTTCGGAACTGGTGGTGGTTCAAAGTTGGTTCAAAGCTGGTTCAACTTGCGAACCTTCTCAGAACCTGTTTGTTTTTCCACTGACTAGAGAGCCCAGCGAACGACGTCATTACGTCACTGTGTAAGTGGTAAATGAACGGCTCTAGTCCAGCAAAGAATTGGTGCCGCTTTGGAACCAGTTTTCCTGGCCAAGAACCGGTTCTTTGGCTGTCAAAACACAATGAACTGGTTCACGAGTAGGCACCAGCTCCGAACCAGCTCTCAAAATGCTTTGGTGGAAAAGGGGCTATTGTGTCCTGTGTGAAACAAAAAGTCAACATAAATTACATAAGTTGCGTAAATTGCATATTAATTTATGTAGTTATTTTAACCCAAACCAAACCACTTTTCTAACCTTAACTAAGTAGTTTTGCTGCCTAAACCTAAACCACTTTGATAACGTGCGGTTTCAAAATAGTGATGTTTCGAAACCCGAGCCTTTTATTTTTAAAGTCTAACCAGACATTGCATATTTATTGTTGCTAACTTTACCGGACATTGCATACCGTAAAACTTCAATTAATATCCCAAATAGCCGCCTACCTCCTTTACTGGCTGGTGTGGGAACACATTTTGACAAATAAATACCTGTCTCAATTAAATGCCTGGTCTGGCTTTTATAGAAGTTTTTTGGATGTATAAAACCTCTTAACCCTGCGGGATCGGCCGCTTTAGCTGCTTCTAAGCTGCTTAGATCATTAATACAAATTAAACATATGATCAGTATGTCAATATGGACATGCTGAACATCATTAGATCGGTTAGATTCTCCACAATACCACTGTTAAGTTCATTTAACGGAACCAACAAGACCCAAAGTCTAATTCTTGTAGATTTACCGGTGTAACCTGCATGGCTACAAGAGAGGAAAAGGGGGGAAAAGTGCTGACTCACGTTATCTTTGAAGTGCTCGTTAAGTCCAAATGTGTCCGTTCCTGGATTATTTATATTCCTTCAGTTTGTAAGGGTCCACCAATCAAAACAATCAAACCAGCTTTTCATAAAAATTAATCCAAGTTGTGAATCCTGTCATGTGAAGTCCATTGGTCTCTGTCTGCTAACTTCTCTCCTGCACCGTGTTGTTGTTTTCGATAGGTTGCTGCCTTCAAAATAAAAGTGCATAAGCTGTCGGAGCTAGATCAAATGAATGATGTTTATTTGATATTATTGGATGATTTTTACATAACTATTTTTCTGTTTGAAATAAATAAACTGTTTGATAGTAGTTTTAGTTTTGTGCAAAAAGAATTAAAGGCCTGTCCCATATGTACGCCTGTCCCAAATAAAGGCATGATCAATTCAGTGATTTTAGCAAATAAAAGCCTGGGCTGCTATTCCATGTTTTACGGTATTTGTTTTTGTTAATTGTTGCTAACTTGACCATGGAGCCCTAAACGTCTAAAAATGACGTTAAAGGGGTACCCAGGGCATTAAAAAGTGATGCCAAAGGGCCTTGACCAAGCGTCAATAGGTTAAGAGTTGGGAGTCAGAACGTGTTGGTTCTTTTCACAGCTGGAAGTATTGCCATTATTTTGAATTAGTCACAATTAAAGATGCTAAAGACGCCGTCGTACATTGTAAACTTTGTGTGACTAGCAAAAAGCTTTCAACCGCCAACCGGTAGTGAAAGTATTTGAAAGTACAGTGGTTTCTGGAACTTGATGGATTGGTGATTCTGTGGAAATGTGGTTAAAATGGGACTTATACTTAGACATACCTAATTACACAAATGGGGATAACAGCAAACCCTTTCTAGCAGTCATAAAAATAAGACTGAAAAAAAGATGACCACACTTAGCCAATCGCTGCATTAACCAGACATCTTGTCAGATTGACAGTTCCGGAAAGGAACCTTTAATCATGCAGCAAATACAATCTTTAGTTCTGTATATGATTTGACTTGACAGGCTTTGATACATGTTCTCACCTGTGGTCCCGGAGGTGGTCTTGTCTTCTGAAGGCTTTGTGGCAGATATCACAGGTATACGGCCTCTCGTCTGTATGTGTTCTCTCGTGGATCAAAAGGTTGTAGGATTTGGTAAAATTGCGGCCACAGAACTTGCAGACAAACTCTTTCTTGGTCTTGGAGGGCAGTCGTCCCCGGCTGGACTTGCGCTCCGGTGAGGAGAGTTTGGTCACATCCAGGAGGCATCCCTGGATGGTTGGGTGGTGAGATGAAACCTGCACTGCAGCAGCAGCAGCAGCAGCACCCGCCATGCTCAGGTCCTCCGCCTTCAGGTGATCCTCCTGCGTGGCTGCAGCTGCCAGGTTGGCAAAGTCAAAGCGAGGCTTGTTCTTGGAGCTCTGCAGCAGCCTCACTGAGTCTTGCTTGGGCTGCAGGAGGTGGGGGAATATAGGGATGGAGGCCATGGAGGAGAACTGGGCAGGTAACTTGGAGATGGTGCAGCGGGGCAGGGCCAAAGGCGGGTAGCCAAGGGTCCACTGGTGGAGGTGAATGGCGTGTAAGGCACTGAAGCTGTAGATGCTGTGGAAATGATCTGCTGGCAACTGGAGGCCTGTGGAGCTCTGGAGGAAGGAGTAGTTTGCCAGCTGGAGGGATGGGTGGAGAGGGACTGGTGCTGGCAGAGTCTTGCTGCCCATGGCTGCTACACAAACTCTGGTAGAGACAGAAAACACCAGGTGAGAATATACAAATCACATTTTAAAATTTAATGCATTAAAGAGAAGAGTCCTAACCTTAACACTAGGGCTGGGTATCGTTCAAAGATTTTCGATATCAATAAGATACCTCGACTTCGATACAGGTTCCTGAACAATACTTTTTTCGATATCAATTTTATTCTCAACAAACGGAGAACCATTGTTGTTTGTATAAAGTTAGTATGTATAAAGTTGTATAAAGTTAAGTTTGTATAAACTTAATTATCACAATATTGTCATTAGTCTATTTTAATAATTGTTCCTCTGAAAAATGCTACAGCTTGTCAAAACCAAGACATATTTAAACATATATACTAAATTGTGTTTTAGATGTGTTATTCCTCTTTCTTTAGTTTTTTATAATGTAATTTCATTGTTTATTAATTATATTTTTTATTGTTTATGTGAATTTGTGCTCTGGCAACATTGCAACCTAAACATTCATGGCAACAGGCCTGAGAGAAAGAGAGAGAAATCTCTCATGTCACGGAAACAAGTTTCTGTCACTACATATCAAAGTTTCCTCCTCACTAGAGAAAGAGGTGGCCAGGCAACAACTATCACAACAACTATCGCAGCAAAGTCGCAGACATCAGCCCAAGGATTGGTACGTGATGTCACTATCACACGGAGCGCTTCCACCAGCTGCACGTACAGGTCGGTGTGTAACGGTGTCACTTGCTGATCCTTGGGAAAACGTAGCGTGCGTGGAAGCTACTGCGCTACTCGGTCAATAAAAGAGCTTTGAATTGATTTGATTCAGAAAACACCAAGCCACCAAGCTACTGAGAAATGTAACTAAACTAGTAACGGTGCTACTTGTAGCAACGCTGCTGCCCAACACTGCTCATAAGGTGTGTGTGTTGAAGCAGGCTCGGAGGCAGTAGGGCGCTGAGACGATGACTGCACCGGCTCTGTGTTGTTGCAGCAAAGATGGAGCGACTTTCTGCTATTAAGTTTATTGCATGCACAGTCAAGGGCATCACCAGGTATGTCGTGTCGCCGCTCTTAGCAGCAATTATCTTACATCGCAAATATTGCATCACGCGCTGTTGCATCAAGTTACACTTTTGATTTTCTCCAAGTCTTTTACATCCACGAGCCACGTCTCTGTGCTAGTGTTTACATCACCACAGCCAATTACAATCACTTTTAGATGTGGGCACATCAAGAATACTGCATGCCTTTTGGTTCATTGGCGTTAACAAGAACCTTTAGGTATCAAACTTTGGTACCAAAAGACAAGGCATTTGTTGATACTCGATGGTATTGAGGCAATTCGGTCGTATTGAACTCGATACCCAGCCCTACTTAACACGTGCACACTAGAAACTAGTTCACAGTACGCCATTTTAAGCCTGATTTGCCAGTCAGCAAGCTCGGTGACCGTCTGGCTGTGATCAGGGGTAAATCAGTCGGCGGTTGCGAGTCATTATGTGTGAACTACCCAACGACGCATCAAAACGGCTTCCCAACACATTTCTGACGCATTCCCGACGTCTGCCAATGAGAGCAAGCAGTTGGCAGAGCAGGCAGCTACTTTTTCACAGCAAAACACTTTTTCCTCCCTTCCAGCTCTCTCTGTAGCTGACGATCCCTTTTACCTGCATGTGCTAATCCATTCTTTCACCCAGATTCTTTGTCTTTATAATTTCTATCTTTATAATAACAAACAGCTGTTTCATGTGTAGGTTCGCATCATTTCCCGTTTCACATTTCACGTGTGTTTTCTTGACAAAACATGGTTTGGAGACCAGCATCGGGTCGCTGTCAGCTCGTGCAGTGTGTGACCGATCAGTCACAGACTTCAGGACTCCTATCACAAGACAGCAAGTTGTGTAGTGTGAATGGCACAACCATCGGCTGACACAGTCTCGGGGCCACCACTGAAAAGGAACAATCACCCTTTGTTTTCATAACATAAATGAGATTGGTTTGATGTAGGGATCGACGGATATGTTTTTTCCTGGCCAATCCAGATTATTACTAACCAATTACATCTGCTGTAAAATTTTTAATCTTGGTGTCAAAATTTAGAATAACACAAACTCCAACACAAAACTTTGTTGAAAATAACAAGATTAAAGTTAATTGTTTCATCTTGTTTCTCATATGTTTCTTGTATTTTATCTTTATAGATAGTAAATTGTATGCATTAGAGATTGTATGCATTGATACATTTATTGATACTATTTTTATTGCTTTTTTCTTTATCTATACCCGTTTTGGTTTTTCATTCTTAAATAATTGCCTTTTAAAAATATGTTATTTAAAAAAGAATCAAATTTTATATTTTATTATAACAAGCTGGTTTCAGAACTGCAACAAAAGTAAAGTCTACAGCAGCAAAGTCACTTTATAAAATCAGTATCTCACTGAAAACAAATGGAACAAGTAATAAAAAACTATAGACAGATGAGACAGCTTGTTGTACTGATGCAGTATCAGTCTTTTACTAGAACAGCGGGTTTTGCTACACTTACTTACAGAAACGGGCGTAGTTGTGGTTAACTTGTGTAATCCACACTGATCTCCAAACACTTCTCTCCGTGTATGTGGAGCTCTGCTGAGAGAGCAGAGGAGGGGCTACAGGATGACGGCTTGCTTGTTCTATTGGCTGCTTCCTACAATAGTCAGTGTTGATAGGCTATTACTCGTAACTTGTAACCAATCAGCTAGTACTGTGGGCGGGACATTGTACTCGGCACTCTGTGGGCTCAAGCAGAACAAGAGAGGCGACTGCATCAGAGCCAAAGGAGCGCATTTTTTATTAATTAATTATATCAGATATCTGTTTTTAAAATGATCGATGCAGATTATTGGATGCTGACTATCGGCCACGATAATCGGCCAGACCAATTATTGGTCGACCCCAAGGTTGATGAGTTGAGGGGTATAAAACGTTAGGAATTCCGAAATATAAGATGGAGCCAGTCCATGTGTTGCTTTAAAAATTAACAGCGCCTTAATTCTTTACACCTTAAGAATAGAATAGCACAATTTCCAGTATCAACAAACAACAAATCATTCAATACCATAAGCAGTGCTGTTTCTGTGCTGTGATGTACCCTGAAACCTGACTGAAAGTTATCCAGCACATTGTTTTAAGTTAAAAATGAGTGTTGAGAAAGAACGACCTTCTCCAATATTTTGGAAACCAGTAAAGGCTGTGGGAGGATAAGGAACCAGGGTTTTCAGTGGAGAGGCTGCATGTATTTTAAGGGCTGCTGGTTTGTGGTATCTTTGTTTAGAATGCTTCATGGTGTGGCTTGGATGTGGGAGGTATTTTAATGTCAGGATGAAATCATAGATATGTTTGTTAGGTAGGTTAGGGAGGGTGGTGGGGTCTCACTATTAGCTTATTAAGGCTGTGCAAGTGAAGGGCCTGCTGCTGGATTCCACTACAGTCATTTGCACCACACCGTTCCAGGAACTCCAATTCAAGCATTTTTTACATTCTCACTTTCTGCCAGATTTGCACGACAGCTACAATATAGCTATGATGAGAGTTAAAAAGCTAAACGTCTGTAATGGGATTCTAACTCCTCTTTCATCTGCAGAATTAGTCTGGAACACACGGTTCCTTTTCGTAGTCTTTTAGAACACAGCAGATAACCAGAACGGGGATCAGTCAAACCCTCAACAGTCAAGTGAGGCACTAAGACGTGTGTGTGTGTGTGTGTTTGTGTTAAATGTGTGAGCTAAATAGAACACAAAACAATCGACAACATTAACACACACACACAACAGAGAGAGAAGAAGCGCGCGTGTGTGTGTGTGTGTGTGTTTCCTGTTGGCAGAAACAGCCCAGGGCTTCTGAGGGCCCAGACTGAATGAATACCTGCGAGCTGTTGCACCAGTTTGATAGCAGAGTAACAATTGACAATAAGGATCTTTGTGTGAGAAACAGTCACAGCCAACAAGTAAACTTTATACTTAATTTATCTGATGGCTGTCATTATTACCACAGGTGCCATACCTTCAATTACACTGTACTTATGTACAGATATAAATTCAGATAAATATAAAAATAGTTTTCAGTATATTTCAAGTGCAAATGCTTTTCCTGTTAAGTCTCTGAAAGTTAAGTCTCTGAAACTTTAGTTGATCAGGAGGACTACTGCTCAAACCCAAATCATGGCGAATATTTCCATCAGTTTTCATATTGAAAAAACAACAAACAATTAATCTTATAGTCCAGAACAAAAATAATATTGACCATAATGAGTATTTAATAATCAGTAAACTGTTAAGAAGTTTAGAAATTGATAGATCACGAGTCTGTGGGGAGAACCTGGGGTTTCCCGAGCTTAGCAGGAGTGGTTTTAAGTTTAAGACAGATTCTGTCCTTTCATCAGCCCCTGTACGGCAGAGGACAGTGCTGTTATAACATTTATACTAGTGTGTCCATGTTTGCAAGGTGAGGTTTTTTCACTTCATTCTTTGTAATCTGAACATTAGTCGCTAGCCTCAGGATACATAGGGAGCAGAGTTTACATCAGACAGCTGCACACAGGCTACGCATTTGAAATTAGAAATGCCTGAAACTGGAGCATGAGGCTGGTGAAGTCCACTGAAGTAGTTTTAATGAGGAGCAGCGGAGCTGGAACAGCCCCCTGTGGTCTGCTCCTCTCTGATCATGACGCAGAAGTAATTGACTTTTACTTTGGAGGTCATTAGAAGAGATAAGTGCATTGCTGCTGAGGCTCTCTTCACCTCTGACCCTCTGATGTCTGCATAACAGGGGCCTCCAGATCCAGCACCTCAAGGGTCTTGTTACGAAGACTGAGGTGCTGCTTGTCACCTCTATGTAAACATGATCAAACAGGTGTACCTATTTTTCCTTTTTCCAAGTAAAAACTTACACTGTAGCTGTTTTCGTAAAATGCGACCAGTAATGGAATCTGACCACTTTCATGCCAACAGTATATCAAATAAATAAAAGCTGTAGTGAAATGGGAGAAAGTCCACAACTCCAAATTTTAGTGTTCAACAAAATGTCTGCTCAAGTAGTATAACTCAAACCAAACTGGCTCGTTTGGTTCTGGTCTTTACCCTCAAACTGAGAAACCAGTGCTTTAAACCGTGACCGTGGATTTAAAAGCAAAATCATAATCTACAAACCAGTAACTCCAGCTGTCACATGGTACAGTAAAAGTATGGAGGATTTAAAAACGGCAACACCTGTGTACGCATGATATGAGGGTGTTACGGCCATCGGGATATCTTTGAGTATGGACAGAAGTCAGTCTCAGTTCTAGTTCAAAGGTTTCTGCGGATTTTTACCTCCTCTTTGCTCTCCGGATTTTTAAAAAAAAACTACACATAAACCACGTTCCTAGTTTCCTCAGAGCCACACCTTACAGCCTATTGGAATGCATTACGATCACTAAAAGATCCTTTTTAGAGCCACTGATGTCTGCATACCAGGGGTCCTGAGATTCTAAATCTAAAACAAGTTTTAAAGTGGGCTCTAAGATGAAGCACAGCAGTTAGAAACTCAAACAATTTAAAGACACATAATATTTCCATGTTATGTTACTTTATATTTCTACCCCGCTACATTTTAGAGGTAAATCTTACTTCATCTGAGAGTTGTATATTATAAAATAACTTCTGAACCTACTACCCAGTGATATATTGAGAAGTTAGCACCACCTCACTGCATGTCCTGAGTGCAGCCTGGATCTCACTGACCTGCCTTATTGATGCGGGTTAGATCAGCTGTGTGTCAGAACTTCTGCAAAGACAATTGCACTTACAGGTGCTGATTATTAACTAAACGAGCCTGTATGCAGTGAAGGTACGAAAAGCCAAAGCAAACTGTCACAACGCATCAAAACTGTCAAAGCAATGTGATTATAAAGAGCTAAATGGACCGCCTACACCTGTACACTGGTTTATAAAACATGTGAAACGGAATTAAACGGAATTTCATATCACTGTTTGAATGAATTCCGTTTTATATTGAATATTTAATACAAAGTGAAGACTTACCAATCAACTCTACTTTTGTACTTCTACGGAGAATCGGGTTGTAGAACCCCGCCGAGTAGCGTTGTTTGTCGGGGTGGAAGAGTTGCTGAGACGGCCGAGGCGGCAGCATGGACCTCCGCTGCTGGCTCAGAGAGGAGACTGAGCTGCGTGGCGGTGTGCTGCTGTAGGAAGCCTCTGCCCGCTCTGCCTGCGCTCCAGCTGCTGCCGCCTCTTATGGCGGCTCCAGTCCGACTCCTGCTGGTGCGTCACTCAGTCAGCCCACAGTCCGCAGGACGCAGCAGGCTGCTGCCATATGCTCCTGTGCTGTTCCTTCGGCCCTGCACACATGGACATCTTCGAAATGAACCATAACAGTTTGATTTTTATTGATTTTTGATTTTTTTTAACAATAAAAAGGCACAATGATTTTGTGCCTTTAACTATAATAAACTTATAATGACAGGAATTATGAAGCATAATGTAGCTTTTTGGTTTTTGATGAACTGCATCAGTAGTTATCACTATAGTCAAAATGATCTCCACCAACAGTTTAGGAAAAGGTAAGGTCAGTGTGTGTCAGGATGAGGACGGCAGCCTGCAGCAACCAACAAGGAGACCATGTTTTAGTGAACAAAATCTGCCATCTGCTGGAGAATTTCTCTTTCTACTGAGACTCTGTCAGAGCAGTGTGTGTAAACCCAAGCACAAATGTAAACATGAGACTGATGACTAAAAGTGGCAGGAAGTGAATTATCTTGGCTTAGTGCGCCCTGCTCATACATTACGACAAATTTGCCAGGGCTTGCAAGGTTGTAAATGTCACCATAGCGATCCATCAGAGATTTTGCACAGAAGCCCTGTTAACTCCCCAATCCTTGAGTGGTAACACCTGAGCAACAGACATCATTTACTCTGTATGTGAAGCAAACTATAAAGAAAGTAATTACGAGCGTCAAAGTTGATTCTTAAATTGAAATAGTTTGACAAAATATTTTTGGGATCTGTAGAAGCTTTAAACTACATTTCGGGGTCATCACATCATGTGCTATGGACATTCACTCACCTGGCAACACGTAGCAAAAATTAAAGCATCACAGTGTCTGGACTGTCATAATGTCTTGCCAGACTGTTCCAAGTCGAACTTACCACAAACAGTTAGACTCTACACCCTAACAACAGGACCCCACCATCTGGAGTGGTGTATGACCTTATCATGACATCACATGTGACAGCTACATCAACACTACATCAATGAAACAGCAATGGGCCTGGACAAGAGTCTAAATGAACACCAGAAACAGATAACATCAGATAATCTAACGGAAGAGGTCAAAGGTCATAAACCAGGACTGAGTGCACGAGAAATATCAAGGCCTGCATTAAAGTCAGAGACTATCTTTGAACAGAGACAGAGGTTACCATCGCCTCCATATCACTGAACTCTTATATTTGGCTCACGTGATGCAGTTTCACTTCCCATGTACCTGTAGCAAGATGCATGCTACTTGATTTTCTTGTTTTTTGTGTTTTAGAAAGCAGTTTCCAATGGATTTAAGTAATCCAGCAGATTTCCTTCCAAGCTCTGTAGATGCCTGTCTGTTTGTGTTAGTTTACAGTAGTTAGTGGAATTTAGTTTTAGGGTTAAGTTTAAAGAGAAAAAAATAAATAGACAAATACAGAAAATGATCAAATACATACAAAGGTGAAATTGTAGTTAATGTATTACAACATCCATAGTTAAATAGTCCTTTTGTTACAATAAAAAAATACTTTATTTTTAAACTGCATTATGTCATGTTGTCTTGGTGAATTCTCATAAGCACACATAACAAATGTTAGAGATAATCTTTGTTTACGTTATGTTTTTCTGAAAAGAAGAAAAACAAATATGCCAGAATATAATCGTAAGGGTAATTTGTATTTCTACATTGTTAATAAGGATTCATAATTATGGGGCACCAGCCTGGGGTCAGGGACCAGTAACTAAAACATGAAAGCAGTCTCAAAAGGATCTGTCCACGAATACGAATACTGGGTTACTATCTTACATTAATAATGTGGGTAGTGAAGGATGAATCCAAACACTAACCGTCACAACACATACTCAAATTTCTGCTTTTTAAAGTACAATTTAACAGTTTTACAGTTTATTTAACTTTAGCACAGATCAAAAGTCACTGATTTCAGCTGATAATCATCTACTCTAAGCACAATAAAAGCATGCAATAGTCAGCAAGCATGTGAGGCATATGGCGGTGACATCCCTCCGGGCAGGAGGCCAGTAATAGCGGTGAAGCCTCTCTATCTTGCGGCGAAGGAAGGCCCCCTCAGGCGGCCAGCGGCACAGACAAGACCTCTCTGGAGACCGGGCAGGGGGTCGGCGATGAAGGTGAGACCTACCCAGAGGCCAGCGATGAGGATGAAACTCAACAACGGTGCATCCTGTCTAGCAGAAGGGGACAAGGAGGACAGAACCCCACTGGAGGCCAGGAAATGAACTGGTGACAAAGGTGAGACCCTTTTGGAGGTCTGGCAGGAGGCCAGCGGGGTGCAGTGCTGGTAGGCTGCCAGATGCAGATCTGCGCAGCAAAGACAGTCGAGCATGGCTTTGCCAGTGTCTGGCCCCGCTCTCGCAGACTGGATGACATTTTTCTTTAGGAAGCTATTTGCTCTTTAGACATTCTTTTATAGTGCTGAAGAAAAAATGGGAGCTGACTGTCAGGTCTCCTGGCCATTTATACACAAGGTGAGAACGTGGTTGTTGCCTATCCTGCTGGTTGTTGTAGACAATGGGCCTTTCCGAACCTGCTTGCTCCTCCCTCTCCCTACCTACTTCCACTCTGTTTGCGCGTACATGCGGAGGGTCCACCACATTGAGTGCCATCTGAAACCAGTGAGAGCAAATGCCTTTCTAGTCTTTTCGACCACTCAAAGCACTACTTACACATTTACTCACTGAGCCTAAGTGCTCAAACAGAAACTAACATTCACACATATTCATACATTGCCGTCAGGGGCAATTCGGGGTTCAGTGTCTTGCCCAGGGACACTTCGACACGCAGCCTGGGGGCGCCGGGGACTGGGTCGGACTTGATGAATTCAGCACAAGGATACACGTCCAGTTTTCAAAATAAGGTCTATACAGGATGGAAATAAGATTAATTGGATTGAATTCACAGAAAGAAGAAGAAGAAGAAGAAGAAGCTTTATTTATATAGCGCCTTTCCAGAGCTCAAGGTCGTTTACATGGTACATTTACAATACATTTAAACACTGACACACAACCTACAATCACATAGGATACATATAGTCACATTTAATCGAAATACATTTTAAATAGATATGTTTTTAACTGTGTCTTTAATGTAGCCACAGATGAAATATTTCGAAACAAAAGGGGCAGTGAATTCCATAATTTTGGAGCATTAACACTAAATGACCTTCCAACTACTGTAGACAACCGAAAACGAGGGATGGACAATAAACCAAGTTCAGTTGATGTGAGAGACCGTGCAGGGCGTAGGTGAAAAGTAGATCAGACAAATATGGGCGTGCAAGACCATTTAATGCCTTAAATACTTCCTGCGCTCCCAGAATGCAGGGTTACTTGTGGTTCCTAGAAGTAGAATGGGAGCCAGAGCGTTCAGCTGTCAGGCTTCTCTCCTGTGGAACCAGGTTCCAGTTTGGGTTTGGGAGGCAGACATCGTCTCTACATTTAAGAGTAGGCTTAAGACTTTCCTTTTTGATAAAGCTTATAGTTAGGGCTGGCTC
>JAPMOB010234209.1:0-33833 GCA_029875015.1 Lepomis gibbosus | reverse complement strand
AGGTTACCACTCACGGCCCAAAAAGGAGAACAACAAATGCATGTGTGCACATTTTCAGCTGCGGACTTTGACTAGCCTTCATCTCAACAGTCAATCATGATTTCAGTTAAATGCCAAAGTTGCTGTTACTGTTACCTTGTCTGTGGTCCGCTGGCAGAACACCGGTGCTTTCTGATAAGGTGCCGTCGTGCCGTTGCCGAGGCGACATAAGTTTGTTTTACGGTGGACGGACGGTAACATTACAGAATAGTTTTCTTTAGCTTGAAATAATCCCATACTTGGGACACTTTCTTCTTTGTCCCTTGCTGTTTTCTCGCTCTTCCTCCACTTTGGGGGATGTAAAGTTACCTGAATTAAACAAAGCATCGATGCAAAGAATTTGTGTCGAAGCATTTTATGAATCGATTTAATGAAATGTTTCAGCCCTAGTGAGGGCATGTAAATTCGTTTGGTTGCTGAGCATATTGGATTAAGTCAAGGAATTCATAGCTTGGGAACCAGGCGAATCTGCAAGCTCATTGTAATTGCTGATGTAGTGTAACGCCTAGAAAGGCACTATACAAATAAAGAGCATTTACATATCGTTTCAGGGCCATAATCGGCTCTAATCAGAGTAAGTGATAAAGTTTACCAATATTTGTTTTAAATGCATTGCATTCTGCGCCACTTAAAAATCATGTCATAACAAAACAAAGCCTGTTTATTTGTGATACAACAGGGTCTTCAAAGATGGAACCATTTCCTCCAAAACACATCTTTCAAAGACTAATCTGTTTGTTACTACAGAGAGGAGGACATGACAAAACATCGGCAGCATGGCGCGAGTCACCCTCTTCCCGGAGGACGGGGGTGTTTATACGGTCTGGAGGGCCTCGGGGCTATTGACTCAGCTGAGCCCAGAAAGCTCCCCAGCAACTCCGGAGTGTGTGAGAATGGCCGCAGGAGATTTAAAAAGGGAAGTGGGTACACGCTGAGATGCTGTACATACCCCCTTGGACATATTCTCTCACAGATGCGTCTTAAAAGCTTAAATATGTGTCCAGATTGACTTTACTTCAAAACTCTATAGTAACGTTTCGGCTCTTTTACAAGAGAGAGGGTCATGGGTGAGAAACAAAACTCAAGTGCTGTTCACATGCTGTTTATGTAAGGAAACCCTGGCTGGGGATAAGAACAGGTTCCAGACTCCGTGGTACGCCAGTGTGCGCATGAAACTTTTCTGTCTTACGCACACAAGTTCACATGTAGGCACACACACAACCTATATTTACACAAGGCTTTACCGAAAATTACTGTGTAAGAGAAATAATGACCATCTGAATGAACACATCCATACTAACAGCCCACTGCTACCAAGTAAAGAGATTAGAAAACAAGAATCTATTAGATTGAGAGTGCACGCAGGTTAATTTATTTGTTTACACTTATACAATCTGTGTCTGAGAAGTCTGAATGTATTGACAAATGTCTTTAATAAAACAGAACCAAGCCTTCTGAGCAACAAACTCACTTCCTTGCTTGAGGGCAGCATTACCTCTTCCTTCATTATCTCAGTCTATATTGCTCCTTTGGCTGAACAGAAATGTACCTTAAGAAAGCAAAAAGTGTCTGCATGACAGCTCACTGTTTTATTGAATTCAAACCTCATCCTACGGATAAACATCACAGGACTGGAAGGAAGTACAAATGTCTTTTTTTAACTGCCAAAGATCTAATAAAGAGTTCAAAATATTCATGGGAGAGGTTACACTAAGGGGAAGTAGCAAGCCTCCCTCAGCAGCCCCCCCTCAGTGTTTTTCTGTCCCTCCTTGTGTCGATGTAAAAAGGCAACCTTGGGGAGCCCAGACCTAAACAATGTGGCTCTTAGAGCCCCCCCCTACTTCCTCCCAATCTCTTGGATGCTTCCTGTTTGTTTAAAAGATTTGTTGCCTTTGACATATCTGTTCCTTTACTCTGATCTGAGTGTTGTGGCCACCTAATTTTACATCTCCAGGGTCAACCTCTGGGTCAGTGATTTCCGTGACGTTCTCGGGGGCAAAGGTCAAGCCAAAATTAGTGCGCTCACAGGTTGTATACATATTCCAGACTCCTTACAACCGACTAAAACAACACCGTTTGTGAGAAAACATACGTTCTATGCTTTTACACTATGTCCACACCCCTCTCGTCCCCCCACGCAAACACAGCTTTTGAGTCAGGCTCATGCGGGCAGCAACGCTAACAAGGCTGGCCTATTCAGTGTGAGAGATGCAGTAAATATTTTCTGAGCCTTGACTGCACCGGAGGGATGATGCTGGGGTTGTCCTTGACACATACGCAGCACACTGAAAAAATAAAAGCCTTGTTAAAGTCACATTAGACAGGACCCTTGTGGGCCAACCGAGGGTGATAAATGTAGTGCTTTATGTTGAGGACTGTCAGGAGCCCAGAAATTAGTTCTGTACAGATATAAAGCATGAGAGCATTGAGTTCCAGATTAAATACATGTTATAAGATGTTCTGGTGGTTTACTGGAGTCCAGAATTCCTGTCACATTATCTACACAACAAGCAAAAACACCACAAAATATCTTTTTTAGGGAATATCTGTATGTCTGACATAGTTTTTGCCACTGTCAACTGAACCACCAGGCTCCAGGATGAACATTAGTCTTTAACACAATCTCTAACACAAGGCTCATATGTTCTTTTTATTTCAACAGCACAATGTTTTAAACATACAATTTTTGTTAATGAAGTTAGTTAACATCCATCTCTATGTCAGCTTGGTTACTGATACTTTAAAAAAGATCAAACATCAATTTAAATGGAAAAAATGCTCCAAGTTTTAATCTTTAGAAAAACAGCACAACATTATGTCCTACATACTACTGCACATGTCATGGTGTTAGAGCATAAAATGGCAGACATAGGTAGTTCAACTGACACGATCATGTGAATACTGGGTTGATGTTTTGCATCTAGACTCTGACCTCATCACTCAAATAAGCATTCACCAAGTTCAGCACTGCAGTAACTGAGGAGTAATCATAATAAACTTTCCTCTTCACAGAACTTAGACTCAGATGCGGATGCTGTGGTGGAGGTCGAGCTTGTGAAATCTAACAGATAATCTGTTATATGTTATACGCACACATGCACACACACACACACATTCCCTCTCCTATCCTCAGAGCAAAACAGCTCACACAATCTCTTAGGAAAAGCAGTACTTGCAGCACTGATAAGCAACATATAACCATTAGGACACGGATGTCAGCTTATGACAACAATAAAGAGCTAAGTAGCAGCTCTTTATCTCTCTGTGATTAAACCACAAAACATATCTTCAGCAGCAAAAATTCTGAGAACAAGAATATGAAAGATAAGAACAAAGCAAGCTGTCACATAATAGAGTTGAAATATTTCTCTTACGCTTAGATGAATATGGAGTGCATGGCCCATGTTTAGTTCCCAATGATGGCAACATTAAAAGGAAACAATTAAATCCCAAGTATAATACAAATTAGCATCTCCTAGAGATCACCACCAGATTTGCTGGTGACGGTCATATTACAATGCCAAGTTCAAGGACCATAACGAACTGGAAAAATGTACCCCTGAGTATATTTAGAACAAAATAAATGATCCTTTAAAAAGAATATGAAGAGATAGCTTTTGGGTTTGTAGATGACAGACTAAACAGTAAGAGGTATTTCTCTGTTCCAGTATTCGTTCTTTTAAATATCAACCCTTTCAATCAGTATTCCACCTAATATGTATGTTTAGTGGTAATTAGTTTGAATTGTATAAGAATGTTTTAAATTGTATTCATGTACTTTTGCTTTTTTGTAATAAATACATTAATGTACAGCATATTGAGGTGGTTTTAATAATGCAATTTAATGTAATGTGTTATATAAAGTAGGTCAACTGTGGACCCCAGGAAGATCAGCTGATTGCTATGGCATCCACTAATGGATCCTTTAAATAAACAAACAAATATACCCAAGCTTGCAGTGAGACATACAATAGGAAACCATTTCAAAAGAGCAAAAACTTGGAAGCAATACCAATTCAGCCAATAACAAATTCATTTTTCACCTCTATGCAAAACACCATCTTGAAAGAATCATTCATTCCATAAAAGCCAAGCTCAGCAAAAAACAACAAATAAATTCACAATCAATATCTAAACAAACACTGCATCAGCAAACAACCTACACATCAGCAAACAACACAAACACAAATCTGTCAGAGAGCAAAACAGAAGCTACATCCACGAACATAGACACCGGCTGAACAGAGTCAAGATAGCTCGTCTCAATATTTATTAGCAAAAGCAGCGAGTTCTTACCTTGCAGAAGCATCTCAGAGTTTGACAAGAACCACACGTCTGGGCAGGCACAGAAAACGTAGCTTCCGGTTTGCAGTTCAGGTTTGAGGCCGACGAAGGCCGTGGAGCAGCAGCAGGGAGCACTAAACATTGTTATTTTCCTTGTAAGGACGTCCCGAAGCAACGGTGATGTGAACGATAGGTAGCTCTGAAATGCTACTATAGCAAGAGTAACAGGTCGCACCAAGTGTTGTGACATTGGGGGGAGGGTTAGCTTCATTTCTTCACATGTGGCACAACAAGAAATGGCTGCTGAACGACAGTTTAAAAAGACCACCGTAATGTCCAAGGGTGCGTTCAATATCTAGACCTATGTGTTGCAGAAAATCGTGATTTGGCTGGCAAGTTTTCCTAGAACCCTGCTGTAGATAAAGCAGGGTTGATTTGATGTTTTAATGTTGATTTAATGTCAAATTTTGATTGAACTAACATTGCTTTTATGACCGTTTTGATCCATTTTCATAATTGAAATAACATTATTTCAGGGTGCAAACCTGATTAAAAATCAATGCTACATTTCAACTAACTGCAACATTTCAACGATAGTTTCGTTGATGCATTAACGTTGATTCAACGTTAATTCAGTGTTGGTCTGCTATCTGGGGTGTCTCCTGTGACTGATGCAGTAATTCCAGCTGTCAGTAAACTTACATAACAGCGTCATTTTCCAACCTTGTATCAACTACATCTAGCCCCCAGTGTGTGCTTCTCCTGTATGAATCTGAATATTCATGTCAAAAACCTTGACAGTACCTTAAAAGGAAAAGTCAAACCAAGCTTTTTTTCTGCTGCATACATTTTGACCTGTCAAAGACAGGTGTATCTAATAACATTAGTAATTGCTGCATTTCATTGCTATGAATGCTGGAACATAGACATCCTAAATCAGTTCCATCTGAACTGTTCCCTGCTATGACAAGTCAACATGTCTGCTGTTGTGAAATATGAATTCAGATATATGAATACAAGTCATCTGGGAACCATGAGGAAAGGACTTCCATAGTTAGAGTTAAAACATGTTCAAGTACAAGATGGCCTGACAAAAAACAAACAGAAAAACTTGTTAAGACAACATGTCAGTCAAATCCAAACTGAAAAGGCCTGTCTTGCTCTGCAAATTCTGGCATTTTGGCAAAGACAACTTGCATTTTTCATCTGAAACAAACGAGGAACGTGAGGAAACATGCAGCTCGTGTTCTTGATCATTTTATTTGAATGAAATTCAATTTGGCACTTTGTTGCTGGTTAAAAAAGACGCAGTCAATTCACATATGGGTTTTGGATGGAAACCATGTAAACGCGATTGCTATATTTATACAGGTGTAAGAGATGACTCAAGCTCTATATTCAGACCTCACAGAGTATTGTCTTTCTTCAGCAGGTGGCTCTGTGTGATGGTTTGGCATTTTAGTGCCTGTGTTCTGGTGTAAAAAGTCCGCCGTTCCCCGCAGTGCTCTGTGCTACCAGTAATTATCGCAGTCATCTATTCATTCTACTACAGCTTAAGTGCTAACACAGCTAATCTTGTTATAGTGATTTGATTAGCAAGCACATCGCCCACTATCACACCTCCAGAGTATGAGCACTGGAGATTAATCTTCTTTCTGGCCTTACTTACTCAGAAATGATGCATTACCCAATACATGATAAACGACCATATTCCTTGGATTTTACTACAGTTGCATCAGATTCCTAATTGTTGCACAACATGAGTTTAGAAATAATCTTGGAACGACCATTCATGTGTTTTTTAGAGTGAATTATGGACTTTGCTTTCAGGACCTGGAGTTTTACTTTATTTAACACACCAACCACAGCTTTAAACAAACCCCACCCATCCATTCTAAAAGGAACAGTCCCATAGGAAATTACTTTTCCCAACTAATCTTCTCCCATCCCAAACTTTTAAATCATCAACATCTGTTACTGCTCGTACGCGAGGAGTGTAAATCAATGTTGTAGTGTGGGGTGTTGCAACATCCTGTCCCCAATGAGAATTATTTGTTTTGTGGAAAATACAGTGCCTGCTTGATACAGTACTCTCTCCTCACTTCCTGAGAGGTCTCATGGGTTAGATTTAGATTGCTGATCATGCGCGAGACCAAGACCTTGCAGACGATTTGATACCGTACGGCAGCTCATTGCTGTGACAGGCTATGCAATAAGATAACATTCGCCTAATGGATGATTGTTATCATTCGCAGTAATTGAAGACGTAAAGGAGCTTGATCATAATACCCTGGAGGTGTAAATGAATCACAAAGTGAGATACTGTCCTCCCCTCTGCAATCTGCCCTTCCTGAAAAAAATGACAGGTATTAAGAGCTGAAGAGCAATCTGTTGCATGTCATGTATTTTCAAAACAGACCTTTGTGCTCGTGCCTTTTGACCCCCGTGTCCTCCAAGACACTGTGAGCCACAGAAAGCTCAGGAAATGTGATCAGTCCCGAATGACTTGCTCACACACGAATGAGCAAAAGCCACCAAACAGGAACTCCACTTAGCTCAAACTGTTTGTTTTTCCTTTCGTCTCTTGTTTGTCTTTAACCCAGGTGATGGCTTTCTTCACAGTCAACACAGTGGACACTGAAACTGAGAAGATTGACTGGATAACAGTATAGGGCTGCAACCAACGATCCTTTTCATTATCGATTAATGCGTCGATTATTCTCTCTATAAATCAATTAGATGTCTGGTCTGGAAAATGGTGAAAAATGTCAATCAGTGTTTCACAAAGCCCAAGATGATGTCCTCTAATATCTTTTTTTGTCCACAACGCCAAAGATATTCAGTTTATTGTCATAGAAATGAAAAGAAAATAATCACATGTAAGAAGCTAGAATCAGAGAATTTAGACACAATTTACAAATCACTCAAACCGAATAATCACTTATCAAAATAGTTGGCAATTAATTTGACAAACGACTTGATTAATAGATTAATTGTTTGATGAATTGTAGATCTGGATGATAGTGATGCTGCCTCATACATCACTATCCATCGTCTTGACAGCTACCATGGGTGCTTTTGACTGAAGCAGATAGATGAGGATGTGACCCACTTCTCAACACCTGTCAGGACCTTGAGTAAGAGAATAGTAGCGAGAAACAAATATCTTTAGTGCCTAGGTGTGTCTGATGGATGTTTGCAGTTGCTAAAAATAAAAATCCCTCCCTATTAAAGCTGGATTACACAACCGTAAAGTGTGTAGACTTTAGATTCCTCCCTTTTGCAGCAATCAAAATGCTTTTATTTCACATGAATGCAACAGT
Organism: Lepomis gibbosus; assembly: GCA_029875015.1. Lineage (NCBI taxonomy): Eukaryota > Metazoa > Chordata > Actinopteri > Centrarchiformes > Centrarchidae > Lepomis > Lepomis gibbosus. The sequence goes on along the minus strand of JAPMOB010234209.1, from coordinate 26,187 downwards.
TTTACAAGTCACTTTCAGCAGTAAGTGCCTGAATTACACTTAAATAGCTTCGACAAAGCCGGCCTGACCCCGTGGGGGTTGTCCCCTCATTCACCCTGATGCACAAGTATATAGGTTCACACACTCCAACAATACAGCCCCCTCTTTAAAAAAAAGTTTGACAAATGAGTGACAGCTGAATCACACAGGCTAACAGGAAATGTTCTTAGGATGCCCGACAAGGAGGGAAAGGAAAGCAGTAACCCAACTCTCTGGCTCCACCCCACCAGTTTCCCCCCTCTCCTAGCCCCTGGTACACCCTAATCCAAGCCAAGGGCTTGCTTGTGGCAGCTATTAATACAGTGTGTCGACAGGTCCAATCACAGTCAGAGCCGACAATTCCTTTCATGCTGTGCAGAGGACAGGGGACAGGGGACTGTCATTGGATAAGAGATGATCGCTAGCGGAGGAAGAGAGGTGTGCGAGATATTAAAGTAAGATTAACCACAGTGCTGTGTATGCATCTGTGTCTGGATAATTAAACTGTTGATGCTGGATTGAGCACCCTCAAAAGATTGTGCAACAGGTCAGGATTTGGCGCTTTACTCAGCTCCACCTGTCAAAAGCGGGCCATAAATTACACATGAAAGAGAAAGTGAGTGATTAAAAGCAGACATTAAGAGAGAGGGAAGAGAGATGGTGCTCGGGGAGTAGGGTGGAAAGAGGTGAGGAGAAGGCGGAGGAGAGGTGCTATTGTGTAAGCTCTTGTGTGTGTGTGTGTGTGTGTGTGTGTGTGTGTGTGTGTGTGTGTGTGTGTGTGTGTGTGTGTGTGTGTGTGCACACAGGCTGTTGGCCACAGAGAGAGATGGGCTAGGACAATACGTAGCTGAGTGGCTCCAATATAATTCATTCATCTTTGTAGTGTGTGTGTGAGAGAGAGAGAGAGTAGTGGGGTGGGTGTGCGTGTGTTAGTGTGTTTGTGGATCAGACGGTATTCCTGCTCGTCTCGCTCCACCAGTTAAGTTAAATCAGAGGCAGTCACTTGCACACTGCGGTGGTCTCTCTGTCTCTCTGTCTGCCCTGCTCTGAAAGCATCAACTGCCTCCTGGTTCAGCACCACAGGTAAGCGCTTGCGTTACCTCATTCTCAGGAAGATGTTTCACCAACTTTAAAACAAATAAACAATTGGCTGCTGAAATCTGAAAACTCTTTAACTATAACTTTCTATGACAGCCTCTCTCATTGGATGAGCAAATCTTAAGTCATTACAGTTGCTTGAAGGTGTTTGTAATGCCAGCACAAAAAGCTTATGTAAATATGTATCTCATAAGCCTTTTGTTGAAAATTGTTGATATTACCTTGGGAACCAACACATGTAGTAAAAGTAAAGGACAAAACATCACATGGAATTTATTCACTGACTTTATCGTGCTACCTGTTGTTGTTGCTGTTTGAGAGTCCTGTGTGTGCGTGTGTGTGTGTGCGTGTGTGTGTGTGTGTGTGTGCAGAGCCTTTAAAGCAACTTTAAAGCCACTATAGCTGTGCGGTAGGGATGAATAAGAATCCAGAAATGCATTATGCAAGCTTTACGAAGAGAAAGATGGAGTCAGTCGTAAAGTTTACATTGTCTCATGTTCCCGTAGACGACTGGATCTGCTTCCTGATAAACACATCACTGCGCTCCCTAAAAATCCTCGCTTATGAAGAATTTAATCCAGTAAGAGGCAGGGAGAAAGGAGAGATGGTGAAGAAAACAGGGTGGCTGTGGAGAAGCATGGAAAGGTAACCGAAGAAAAGAAGAGAAAAATGTGTGGAATGTCATTTTTCAGCGTTGCCAGTGAGAGAGACGGGTATGCTGTACCTGTTGAAGGAAAGAGAAATAAAGTGATGGACTGGAGAGTGAACATGGTGAGGAAGAGAGGACCTTGGTTGTTCAGAGTGAAGGCTGCATCAGAGCTCTGTGTGGGTTTCACTTTTATAGGCGCTCACTTACCCCCTAATGTTTCAATGTTGGATGCAAAATCTTCTCTGAGAGCCAGTAAATGTGTGATTTAATACAACCTTTCTACAGTGCAACAATAATAACAAACTATCCCGATGAGTGAAAATAAGTAGGAGAGAAAATAATTTAGAGTTTGTTATGTTATTGTAACTGAAAAGTGCCTGTGGCATATTTCATAATATAGAGTAAAGAAAATGAAGGGAGGCTTTACAGGCTGAACTTTGTGCTGTTTAGTTGTGCAAGTCACATGAAAGTGCAGTTTTATAAACAGAAAAATTTAGACATCTGAAGCCAATATTTCCATTAGCTTCTTTCCTGCCAGCAGATGCGAAGTCCTCTTTTAGTTCATGGACACTGTCACTCTCTCGCTCACGCGCACACCCACCCACACACACACACACATTTGCACATGTTTAATCGAAATCTTCTGTCCTTTCTCTTAGGGAGTGTTTACGTGTGAAATGCACATATTTTTAAACAGAGAAGTGCGTGGCTTTGGTGCAGTTTTAAAATCACTGTCAGTGCGTTTACTCTTGGTTAAGTTTCCTACTTCAAAAACTCTTCAGCTGAAGTGACACTCCGTAAGTTGAGACGGAGGAGGAAGCGAGTTGGTGGAGGCTGCGGTTGAGGTGCGCCACACTTTTAGATGCCCATTTTATTCTGTAAGGAGTAATAGTGACAAATTAAACTCTAATGCTGTTTTAAGACTCCCATTTGTTGCGGTGGATTTAACATGTTTGAAGATACATTATGCAACAAAAAAAAAGAGTTGCAACAACAACAAGGCCTAAATGAGAGGATGATCATGAGGTGGGTGGCTGAAGTGGTGTATTCCTAGTAAGATGAACCACACTTTATAATGGGTGGATATAAACCATTAACTCCATCAACCAGGCATTTTAGTGGCTCTCTGTGAGGGCAACCAGATGGTGGTGCTCATGTCAGAGCAGCCGAGTGCTCAGGCCGAGGGCAGCCTGAGATAGTTCTGTCGGTGGGAACAACGATTCTTTACAAGCTCAGCCCAATTCGGCTGAGATTCTAACTTTTATAGCTTTATATGCTAAAGAAATTCCCATGATCCCCGAGAGGATGCATTTTTGCCCCCAAAAATGGGCCTTGAAATGAAAGGTTTCTACTACAGTGCCATTCAGGAGTGAGCCTCTGCATTGTGGAGCAAAATGTCCCCAAACATCCTTCTAGCCCTGATTTTATCACTCATTGTAAGCAGCTGTGTGTTTGAAAACAGTGCAGTGGCTCGCAGTCTATTGTCTTGTCCGAGAGGATGCAGCTCGGGCCATGTGAAATAGGTGTTTACCTTCCTGCCTCTGGTCACCCAGGGTTTATAGCTGTCATTCAGTAATGTGCCATCTCTAGCTCACTGGACGCAGCACCACTAAATCACCTTCTTCCGAGTCACCTTCTGGCCGTGCCACCTAACCTTTATTATGGGGCTCATTTTCAGGCAGCAGTAACTTTCAGCCTTATTTACAGTCACTCCCCACACACGCCCCTACCCCACCTTTAGCATCTCCCTCATGGAAAAATACTGTCGGTTGAAATGCCAACCATCACAATAATTTTCAATGGCACATAGTGTCTATTTTTTCCATATTTCCATTTGTGGTCACCAGAAATCTTCCAAGCGTCAAGAGATTGTCTAAAACGGGTTTAAATCCACGAACTGTGAAACTGATGCATGTTTTGTCACTCTCCTCGGTATAGTTAAAATTTACAGCCGCCCCACTGTTATAATCATTAAAGAAAGAAAACACATGTACAGTAAATCCAAGCAATGACATATGTGTTGGTGCTTTACCCTGCCTACTACACCGGGGTCTGTGCAGGAAACTTGCAGAGATATTTCATTATTCTGTTGCCCTTGGCACCCACACATCTTCCACACTCAAACCAACCCCACATCTGCAACCGATATGGTTGTTGCTTTAGTGCGCAGAAGGGTTTTTTCAATTCATCGACTGAAAGCTGGTGGAAAATGATGAGATCTTTGACTTGGAGATAAAATAGTTCTCCTGGAAGGGCACATACTGTCTTAATGCCAACCAGAGGGCAACAGGAATGCAGAGACGGAGGAAGTGCATTCAGTTGTAGTCTACACAGTAGCTGCAAGAGCAACAGCAGCAGCAGCAACAAGATTTCTGCAAAAGCAAGAGGCATTTTTTTTAAAAATAATTATGGACTAGCTGAGGTAAATCTAAATTTGTCAAGAAGTTTTGCATCATGACATCACTGTGTGTATCAGCATGGGAAGGAGGAGAGTACAATCTTGAAGCTGGAATGCCATCTTGTGGTGAGACACCTGTATTTTTTAGACAATCAAAGGATTTTCATTTGTGTTGTGGTAGTCTACAGTAGTCTATAGTAGTCTACAGTTCATCTGTCTGATACAAAATAGTCAACTTCATATTCTAAAAAACATAAAATTGTTGTTCTGTACATGCTGTTTGCTCTCTTTTGAGCTCCAAAATTTAGAAAAATTATGAGCATGTTTTCCCCTGGCATTTGTTTGGCTTTAATATAACCACAAACATGTTGTCGTTTTCATGTAATTACTAACAAAAAGAGCTATAGTAATAGTATACATCAGGCTTATGCTAATATTATTACATCAGCCTCACTAATGACACTCACTAAGCAATTCTATTAAACATAAAGACTCTCAACAAAGGGGAGAATTAGTTTTTTTAAATTCCCATTTCACATTCTGGTTGTACAAATGGAGCAAAAACTACCCCCGAGGCAAATTTTCCGCAGCATGCAGGTTTGATTTTCTCACAGAGCAAAGTTTCCACAGAGCCGAATCCCTGCTGTCCTGTTTGTTTAGGTGTGTGCTGATTAGAAGTTCTCATGCTGGGTACAATGTATCTCCGCACACCAAGGGTTTGAAACGTGACATGTCTTTTACAGTGACTGGAGCCTCAACCCTCTCTTTCTCTCTCCTCCCTGCTCTCTCGGTGTTTAATGGTGTTGTTATCCAAGCTCGCACTTTGCCATGCAGTCTTCATTAACACAGGTCATAACACAAGGCATAAATGTTCTCCTTCCGGGTGCTGACAGTCCACCCAGATGGACGGACCGTTTGATAAACACTGTACAGTTTTACTGTTGCCATTCATTAGCCAAGAGACGATTTAAAGGAGAAGGGAGAATGCAGACTGTCTGAATAATGATGTTTCAAAGGGCATATCTGGAATATTGAATAACATACAACATCTGTTTTTCATGGCTTCTTATTTTACAGAAATAACATGAAGCGTCAGCATGGCTTTAATGTGCAGGTCTTTAATGAGCTGGTGTATGGTGAGCACTTTCATGGGTGCTCGTGTGGATTAGCGTTTATGGACCATGCCAGCGGTAATGATGGTTCTTACCCTAGACTGCCTATGACATTTTTGTTGTGTTTCTTTTATAGGACTCGCTGAGGCCCTCGCCCAGGGCCTGTATCAGTCACCACAGACGCACCCTGCCGACAGGGCCCCCTGTTTAAAAGTCCCGGGATCTGGCACTAAAAAGGGAAAATGCAGAATATAACGGCAGGAGCGACAGAAGGGATAGTTCTGACATGCGGTATGTCTGGAAGACATGAAGTCATCTTCACCCTGGTGCCCATCGTCTACGGCTGTAACTTTGTCATTGGAATTGTCGGAAACAGTATGGTAGTGGCTGTCATCTACTGCTACATGAAGCTTAAGACGGTGGCCAACATTTTTGTACTCAATCTTGCTGTTTCTGACCTCACCTTCCTCATCACTCTGCCCATGTGGGCCACTTTCACCGCCACGGGCTATCACTGGCCCTTTGGAGGATTCCTGTGCAAGGCCAGTGCAGGACTGGTGATTTTCAACCTGTACACCAGCATCTTTTTCCTCACAGCACTCAGCATTGACCGTTACCTTGCCATCGTCCATCCAGTGCGATCACGCAGGTTCCGCACTGTGGTGTACGCACGTATCACCTGTATGGTGATCTGGCTTTTTGCCTTTGTGCTTAGTGTGCCCACAGCGCTGACCAGGGATATCCACAACTTCACTAACTCTAACAATACAGTGTGTGGCATTCTGCACCCGAACATTGAAAATACTATGAGGTTGAAAGAGGTCCTGCTGGCCATCAGCCTGATGAAGAGCCTGTTGGGCTTCCTGGTGCCTTTCTTCATCATCATCAGCTGTTACTGCCTTATAGGACGGGCACTGCTGGGGGCGAGGCACATCCAGAAAAGCACCCGTTCCCGGGATGACGAGGTACTGCGTATGCTTGCAGCAGCTGTCCTGGCCTTTTTTCTGTGCTGGGTGCCCCATCAGGTTTTCCACTTCATGCAGGTGCTCACCCAGCTGATACTGGTGGAGAACTGTGCCATGCTAGAAATCATTGACACCGCTATGCCCTTCACCATTTGCATTGCCTATTTCAACAGCTGCGTTAACCCTATTGTGTACGGCTTTGTTGGGCGCAACTTTCGCAAAAAATTACTGCGTCTGCTGCGCTGCTCGCCACGAGGAGCCACAGGGCCTCACCCGAGCATCAGCTCCAAGATAAGCGCTCACTCTTTTCGGGCCTCTGAGGCCCTGAGCCTCACAGTCAAAAGCAAGGCCTCCTCTGATGTGAAGTGAAAAAAATAAAACAAAGAGGGTACAATTTCGCTCTCCCTGCTCTTTTGGTCTGTGGTTAAGAGGCCAGGGACGGAGACATTCCATGCCTTTAAAAACCCAACTGTATTACCAAGCACTGAACCATGCAGAATTGTTGAAATGTTGTCTTCATGTTCCTCTGTGAGTCAGTCTAAGAGACATTCACTACCTTGTACAATGCATATCTGCAGAATAATTATTCATCAACCATCACATGTTATACAACATTAACGCTTGTCACATTCAGATGCTGGAAATGTTTCCTTGTAAGCCTGTGAAATGAATTTCAGTGTGGCATAAGTAATAAACAATATGGTGAAGTAAAAAAAAAGTCCAGGAATAAACTAATAGTGTATTGCCCTATTAACAAATCGCTTGTCCCATTATTTATATAAGGTATGCATGTACTGCAGGATTTGTCGCCATTGTGCCTTAAAGACACAGTTCAGTAATATATTGTCCTGTGATAACCCTTCTGTGTGGTCAGCAGGTCGCTCACCAGTTGGAACAGTGATCAAATGCTCAACAATGATGCCAAAGTAAGAAAAAAATAATCATAAGCCATCCATGCATGCTCTGCCAGCAGCTATATACATGGAAGTGGAAAAGTGTAGCAAAAATGTGATGTAAGTTTATGTCATCTAATAACATATTTGACTGTGATACCCCGCGCCTGTATGCTACCTGTGGTATTGTCAAATTATGAATTACGTGAAAATGTGTAAGAAGTGTTTGCATAATAAGATTTAAATGATGAAATGTTGCCTAGCCTGTGAGTAACATGCTGTATGAATAAGAGTGCTACACAAACACTCCAGGTAGGGTGATCAGTGTCAGTATAAGTGATGGTTGTCTTTGTGATATTTAAACATGTTGATAGATGTTGTTTTTTCCTAATCTGTGTGTGTACCATTTGTGAATATATAAAAATATTAATAAAATGAAAACAATCCAGTCTTAAGTTGATTTTTTTGTTACCTCTCGATTAGCCACGAAACCGTGTCGTTAGTTAGCAAAACATCAGAAATAATATTTGATCTGAGATTAAGTCACAATTAAGAATCCAAATCAAGTGACCTTGGCTGAAAGTTTCCCCAAGCAGCACTAGCATCTATTAATCATTGACTTTGCATCACGCAGGCGCCTCTTCCTCTCCATGGCACCTAAAAATAACAGGTGCACGTGTGACATACTACTGCATCACAAATGGGGATTGGTGGATGGGCAGCAGGTTGGGGTTATAAAGAGCTGTCATGGGGTGAGATCAGCTTAACGTCGAACATGAGGGTGCTCTTGCTTTTTGGACTGGTGGCTGCTGCCCTGGCTGAAATCACTCGCTTTGAGGGGTAAATCTCTAGTCTTAGTTAAAGCAAAAATACATTATATTTCTAACAATTTTGCACTATTGCCATAAAAATGTCTAAATTGCAGTGCTAAATATGACTTTGCATGAAGTCATGGACGGACGGAAGCACAATGACCTACTGTACTATGACCTGTTTGCTACGTAATACAGGACAGCATTTAGCCAATGTTTGTGTCATTTGGTAAACCATTTGTTAAAGTGAGAGGTTTTCATGTTTATGAAACAGGTCTTTTTCAACATGTATCATCAGACCAAGTGACAGAATCCTTTGCTTAAAGGCGCTTCAGCAGTATTTCACATCGTTAGTGACAGGTCTTAAACCAGTAACCCCTCAGCTACTGTAAGGCCTCCCAAAAACCATTTGCCTACTTGAGCTTTATGCAGCGGTAATTTATACAAAATGTATAGTGAAATTAGTGAAGAGGTAACATTTAACATGCATAAAACAGAAACACAGAAAAATGTTAATGGGTATATGCAAACTGTGGATGGAATATTATGCAGTAGGGTATTATTAACATTTAAGGCTGTTGTTTAAAGATACTGAACAGCTAATGCTACATGGTATTTGTGATATTTTACTCTCTTTTTTTGCCACTAGAGAGAAAGTCTTCCGTCTGAAGCCTGTGCTTGATGAGCATGTGACCCTTATTAAGGAACTGGCTCAGAGTATCGAGGTACCTTGCTGCCTTCCCTTACACCGTATAATACTATCCTCGCTCACTACAGGAGTTTAATTGGTTTGCTAATGGTGAAAGAGGCTAAATTGGACCCACTGTTTTTGGGTCTTTCTGCTAATTCACTTGTTGCACCTTTTTCTTTTTGACTGCTTGGATCAAATACTGTCTATTTTTGCATCACATATTCACTTCACAAGAATCTCTTTCAGTTCATCACAGTTTGTCAAATGACAGCCTGAAATGCTCTATTTGGATTTGATATCTGAATGTTCCAACATGCTCAAGTGTTTGGCTTTGGCGCCATCTGCAGCTCGACTTCTGGAGTCCCGAGAGCTCTGAGCTGGTGACCATTGGAATTGATGTGGACATCCGTGTGCCTGCCATCTACCTCGATATGGTGTACACAATCCTGCAGCAGAATGACATCGAGCATGAGTAGGTCACTTTATCTGGTTTCCACTTAATCAGTAATTACACAATTAAAACATTAGTTTTGTAGGTTTTACATATGATGTAAAACTGTGTTAATGAATCCCTCGTCAGGGTCCTCATTGAGGATTTGCAGGCTGCTGTTGATGCCCAGGCTGACAACATCTCTCCCAGAACCCACAGCTACACCAAGTACAACAGCTGGGACGTAGTAAGAGGCAAAAAGACCAAGTCATAATCTTGACCCTGGCTGGACTGCTATTTCCTGTTTTTATTTGCTGTCCTTTTAATTTCAGGTCCAGTCCTGGATTGCTTCCATTTCCTCCTCCAACCCTAATCTGATCAGCAAACAGGTGATTGGAAACACCTACGAGGGACGCCCCATGACCGTTCTCAAGGTATTTTGACAGCAATCTGCCTTTTCAGTTCCTTGTGTTGAGCATATTTCTAATGTTATGTGATTACTTTTAACAACCACAGCTCGGTAAGAAGTCCAGCTCCACCAAGCCCGCTATCTTCATAGATTGTGGTATCCACGCTAGAGAGTGGATCTCTCCTGCTTTCTGCCAGTGGTTTGTTAATGAGGTAAAGGAGGCACATGGATGGTCATGGCAAGCATTTACACACAGGCTACCACTGCGCTTTACAGCACAGACTTTTTTCCCAATGTTACTCAGGCCCTGTCCACCTATGGCAGTGATTCTCAGATGACCAGCCTGCTCGACCAGATGGACGTCTTTGTTCTGCCCGTCTTTAACATTGATGGCTACGACTACACCCACAAGAAAGTGTGTACCAACTTCAAAACTAAACTGATAGTCTAAACTAACAGAGACAACACTGTCCTGTTTATCTTCAGGAATCCGTTAATTTGTTAAATGCACGTCTGACATGTTTATTTTGTCGACATGGCGACTTTAGGACAGGATGTGGAGGAAAACTCGCTCCAAGAAATCTGGATCCAGCTGCATTGGAGCCGATCCCAACAGGAACTTCAACGCTGGCTGGTGCAGTAAGTGTGACATATACATGGTTAAAATTTTATATTGCACTTCCGTAAAGATGGGGATCTTATGTGAAACAGATTTTTAAAAATTTCCAGAATTTGTGCAGCAGAGGCAGAGATATCTTGACTTTTAGTGCCTAGTATGAGTCGCACCCCAAAAACATACATTTCCCATAATGCAGCTTGGTGGTATCCTTCAAAAGACTTGTAAACATGTTCAAATTTTGAATTTTTGGTTTGTCAAGCTGAAACAGACCCTGATGATGTCACTATGACTAAATTTGTACAACCATTAAAAGAGCACCTTTAAGCACAGTCACAATGCATTTGAAGATGTAAAAAAATTTTGCATATTCATTTGATAATTTTCCACAACATAATTTTCATTGCAGCCATTGGGGCCTCCAGCAACCCCTGCAGCGACACCTTCTGTGGCTACACTCCTGAGTCTGAGATCGAGGTCAAGAATGTTGCCGACTTCATCCGCAAGAACAAGTCCGTCCTCAAGGCCTACCTCACCATCCACTCCTACTCCCAGCTGCTGCTCTTCCCCTACTCTTACACCTATGATCTGTCTGCACACCACGGTGAACTGGTAAGTCATCATTATCTGCCAAAAAGGGCAGACATGTCAGTGACAATATTAACTAACATGCGTGGTCAATCACAATAATTGTAGAATTATTCATCACGGCAGCGTCACCTGCATCGCTATGGTGTGGCAGACTTGTGTTTACAGTCTTGCTGGTAACACCAAAAACATGGTAAATTGGTATGGTATGGTATTTTAAATTTTGGCTCGATCTGGCTCTTCTTATAATGGTCGTCAGATAAGAATCAAAGGTTAAAGTAGTGTCACTATATGGATTATACTGACAGCAGATCTGAAATCACTAATTTGCTGTTAAAAAGAAAAAAATGTCACTCACAGTCAGATGTGAACCTCAATTCAAAGAATAGCAGCAAATGAAAGCTTTCAGAGCAAAAGTTCTTATATTAATGTGAATATAATAGAACCTGATTATAACATCTCTAAAGGTGTTAGGCAAGAAGTCAACCCAGTGCCATTTTGACTCTTATCTAAAGACCACACTGCTGCTGTAAATCATTTACTCCCTGCTCATATGCCTCATTCCCATGGCTCTTTTAACTCTCACTGGGGCGTCAGAGGGCTGCACAGTTAACACTCACACCCTGCTCCAGCTCTCACACTCACCGAGGCAGATCACACGTCTCTGCCTCTCTATTACTCACTTGTAATTTAAGCTCTCTTCTGACACTTTACTGAACAAAAAGAACTCCGGGGATCTGTCATAACTCATTTGTCCTCCCAGAAATGTAATTTCCTGCTTGTGCATTTCTCTCGGGGTTTCATTTCCTGTCACTGGCTATTTTTTGTAATATCAATAAAATGTTTTGTTTGACCTACAGTGCAATGAATAGTGGATGCTGCAGGGCAAGAAACCACATATTTACTATTCTTATTACCATCTGTAATACTTGTTTGGTTCTGTATCGTATTTACCAGACAGTATTTTCCCTTTAAAGCCAGACTAACACGGTCTTACACTTACAAATCAAAAGTTCAATTAATAAGAAATAAAATGGATTGTTGCTTTATTTCTTTTATTAAACTCAGATGTTTCGTGATACAACCTTAATTGGTCTGGTATGACCAGAATCTTATGCTAGCTAACTTTAGAGAGATATTGCTGTATAAATGGCACGTGTTACCTGTCTGGTTTCAGGAGTTAAACAGGCTCAGATTCATCAATATCTTCAGTAATATGTATAAAAATACCTATTTGTACTTGATATGCTCCAAAACCTTTGACTTGGCCCTTTAAACACATCTGACTTGTGTTTCTGTATTGTAGATGAAGGTTGCTGAGGGGGCCTCTGCTGCTCTGCGTAGTCTGTACGGTACTAGATACACCTCTGGACCCGGTGCTGCAACCATCTGTAAGTACAGCAAATACTGCAGCTGCATTTGTCTCCATGGGGAAATTGAGAGGAAGCTTGATAGTCTATTTTCCGCCTCTAATAATATGCACAATTATGTGTTCACGATGCACAAACTTTCTTTAGACAGATATGGCTTCTATATGCGACAAAAAGGCAAATTACACATCATGAGAGATGGCTATTTCTAGCAAACAAAGGAATTTGTTTTGGCCCCTGAAAGCAGTATTTGTATGAAAACACATCCAGACTGTCCCAGGTCATAAGCATATCCCACACTGGATAATCCCCCTCTCCTTATCTGCCCTCAGACCCCGCTGCTGGAGGCTCTGACGACTGGGCTTACGACCTGGGAGTGAAGTATTCCTACACTTTCGAGTTGCGTGACACTGGTCGTTATGGCTTCCTGCTGCCCGAGTCTCAGATCAAGCCCACATGCGAGGAGACCATGCTGGCCGTCAAGTACATTGCCGCCTACGTGCAGAAGAACCTCTATTAAAGAGCGGAACTGCCAGGACCCCTGCCAACTCAGCTCCTCTGTACCAGCCCCCAGCCCTCCAACCTCTCAGCCGTCTCCAGCCAGTATCCATGGATACGGGCACCACCCGCCATGTTTCCTCGCTGTGCTTGACAGAATGTCAAGATGAGTGCAAACAATAAAATCAATGATCCATCCTCACATGCTGAATCATTTTTTTTATGTGTACATGATAATATAGTGTCTGATGGACTGAGCCTTTGTCATTTATATGAACATACACAACATAAACAGCAATGTATGGTGAATAAAATAGTGCTTACACTTTACAGCTCATCACTAACAAGCTAGAAAACTTGTGTGCTGCCTTCATGGTCCAACATAGCGAGACACTGATATTTAACAGTGTGTTGCCTGGAACCATCAGTGTCTGCGTACGTAAACTAGACAATGCTTCTCTATCTAAAAAGAAACAAAAGCATTGGCTAATTTACTGTATCAGCCCCTTTGAACCCTGGTGATCCTCCTTGTTGTGTTGGCACTGTTCCAGCTGTGGAGTCTGGGCGGGTGGGGGTCTCAGTCTTTAAGGATTTTAGTCTAGCAGCACAGTACGTGACAACCACAGAGTGCTCCTTGGCAGCGTCTCCACTCTGCCAAGCATCTGCCTGAGTGAAGAAAATAAAGGAGCCAAAGATCAGCGGGGAATCTGACTGCACTGGCACACATTTCTGAGGCAGAAGGTAAGAACTGAAATGCTCTTATTATGACCAGTGCACATTTGTAAACATTTTATAAATGATATTTTTCCTATTTTTTTCTCAAGGCTGGGCTGGGCCTATTAATGTGTTCATAATTTTCCAAAATCAATAGTGCAGTCAAGGGAATATATGTGCATTAAAAGTACATAATATTTATTTAATATGAATAAAAATAAATAGGTACAGTTGATCCCCCTCCCCTTGTATTAGACCCATCTACAAAAGTACCACCACACCACTTGATCTGAGAATGAACTGAAGAGCTCTACTGAGACCACTAAAAATAACTCACTGTTGTGTAATACAGTACAAGAGCACCAGGGACCTCCACCACCGCATATGTTTGTCCTGTCACCGTCTTGCGATACTGAGTTTATTCCACAAGATGGAGACAAAACACCAAATGTATATCGTGGAACATCTTGTTCCTGATCTCAGCACCTCATTACAGTATCATCACCATCTCCACATTGTCATCAGGAGGGAAGATGACAGCAGTCAAGGGCGCTACATGACAGTTGCTTTAAAGGTCAAGGAGAAGGATGTTTTGGGATTGCAAAGCGATGTCTCTCTAAAGAGAAGTTTTGGATTCACCCACCCCTCCGATTTAGAGTTGTAGACTAAGTTTGACTTAACAAAACGAGTACAGAAAGAATATAAGTCCGTTCGGGTTTATCAAATGCCACTTGTGCATCTACATTTACAATGAATATTTGTAAATCTGTGAATAGTTGAACTCCCTGAACTGCAGGGCGTGTGGAGGAGGCTCACGTTGGGAGCAGGTGGGTGTGTGGAGGCCGTCACGTGACGCTGCGACTGGCTACTGTCACTCTGGTATAAATCCACCTCTGTGTATCAGGCAGCCCTTTTCTCCACGGAAAGTCCAGGCTACAAAGTAGCTTCGACTTCTTCTTCAGTCATGGCGGGTATGTAACGTTTTAACATTTAAATGCCGCGAGAATATTAGCCTACTTGTTCTTAATTAGTGGGTCATGTTAAAACGTAAAGTTTTGTGAAGTTTAAAGTCTCGCGGACTTTTGCGGTGTTATCCTATAAATCAGCGTGCTTCTGCTGTGAAAATGGCAGTCTGTCGTTAAAGTGGCTTGCTTTGAATCTCTGTCTGTTGTTTGGTTGTAATGTTTGTACAGCAGCAGCCTCCCGGAGTGGGCAGAGAAAAAGTACACTCTGTCTCCATCTGTGTTGTAGAGGGACCAGCCAGCTTAAAAGAATCAAGCTGTCAGCCATACCTGAAACATGATTACCATATATGACAGCCAAATGACCACCAGTTAGCTTCTACAACTGCGGGTCCCCTCCATTTGTCATATTGAGGGAAAGCAGTCAACGATGCATTACTCTAGAGACCCATAGTCCTATGAATCACGTCTAAATCATAACAATGTGTGAACTGTAGCCTCATATTTTCTCCTGGTAACAACTTCTAATGAATGAAATTAAAGCAAAATCAAATCATTTTGCATGGGATCCCTTTTACATCCTTTGTCCTTAGTTTTGAAAACACTGTGCTACTGTATGTCATCAAACATTCCCTGAGCCTAGGCTGTAGTTAAACTAACTGCCTTTTTTCTCTTTAACTTTATTTGCTATGTTAGGTTACATTAATACACATACTGGCTGTACCAATTGAAAGGGGGGTGTGGTTGCTGTGTGCAGCCAGTGAGACTGGAGCAACTTTTCCTGGCAACTCTGACTAACTGGCTCAAAGTTAAAGAAACTACAAGCACACTAACATTTTACACATGCAGCACCACTATACCTGCTGTTTTACTTTCTTTGCCCGTTCATGGTAGTACAGCACCAATTTGTTAATATATAGTCCAAGTGGGACTCATGTTGGCCCACATGCTACAGTCACATAACCTCCCCAGAGGCCATGCTGACTTCATCATCTCAATTTTATATGTTCTCTCATAGACTAGTCATTGTTCTGACACATGACTTGGCAGGTAGCTGACAGATTTTTCCTCTGTGCTGTCAGAGATTTTGGTACAGAGTAGGCACCATACTGCAAAATAAAATGCAGCTTAATGAGACATTTAATCTGGGACTGGCTACTAAAGTCTTATTTTTCTAAAAACAAGTGAGAAATCTTCCCTTGATGCCAGACCACAGTGCTTGTTGTGTGCTTGTAAAGATTATTGCTGTTACTCAATGTACGGTATTAAACTTATGGATTGATTGGCACATTAAGTTTCCAGGTGTTTTTACTTGTTTTAGATATCAAAGGATGCACCCAGAAATACTTCTACTGGAGCTCACTGTCTTGGATATTGTACCGAAATATGTTTGCTGGATTTTGTTGAGTGAAATCCAAGAAACTCATTTAGATAATCGCTAAACAGGACACGCTTGTTTTAGATGAGAACAGTCTATCAAACGCATCTTTTGTCGTTTCTTTCCTATACAGACCAGGCTTTTGTGACATTGGCTACCAATGACAACTATGCTAGGGGAGCCATGGTTTTGGGAAAGTCCCTCCGCAACCACAACACATCCAAGAAGCTAGTGGCACTCATTGGTCCACAAGTGTCAGAGCCTTGCCAGTAAGAAACCTTAGCTCCAACCAGTGGTACAACATGTTGGATTTACACCAGTTTGCATTTTTGTCAAGTCCAATTTTCCACCTGGATTGTTGATGAAGGTTCATTCCATAGTGTTGTGACTCATTAGGTCCGTGCTGAAGAGAATCTTTGACGAGGTGAGGGTGGTGGACGTGCTGGACAGTGGCGACACAGCACACCTAGCCATGATGAAGAGGCCTGACCTGGGCATCACCTTCACCAAACTCCACTGCTGGACTCTCACACATTACTCCAAATGTGTTTTCATGGATGCAGACACACTGGTGAGACTTAATTGAGCAATAAAAGTTCAAGATGTTGTTCTGTAACTGTACGTGTGTGAACATGTTTGTCTGTATTTGTTTGATTCTGCGTCCCAGGTGCTTTCAAATATAGATGAGCTGTTTGACAGAGAAGAGTTGTCAGCTGCTCCCGACCCTGGCTGGCCTGACTGCTTCAACTCTGGTGTGTTTGTTTTTCGTCCTTCTATGGAGACTTACGGCAAACTGCTTCAGCACTGTACAGAACACGGCAGCTTTGATGGTAGGTCAGGAAGAACACATTTTGATTCTTAGCTTTGTGCTGAAATTGTTTTTCTAATATTGGAAATTAATGGGTTTTGAACTGTTGGTTGGACATAACGACATTTTACAGACCAAACATTCATTAAAAAAGTTTAATTAATCATCATTAGCAGTCCTTTATTTAAAGGAATAGTTCAGCATTTTGGGAAATGCACTTTATTCACTCTTTTGCAAAAAGTTAGATGAGAAGATTGATACTAGCACAAAATAAAACCAAAACTTTATGTTTTTAATCGTTTTTGTACATTTAACCATGTAAAGAGATTTTATTTTTATTTTTTAACCTTTGGGGTAAGCCAGTCTTTATCCTAAACTAAGCTAACATCTCTTAGCTGTAGCTTCATATTTAATGGACATATACTAAATAAGAGTGAAATCAAATGAATGTACAGTGAATAAATGTTACTAATCCTTGAACTCCAATATACACTATTTTAAGTTATCCTTTGGAGCTATTTCTACATGTTGGTATCAGATAAAATATATATGTCTCATTTACAGTTTTCCCTTAATAGATACTTCACATTTCATTGCCAAAAGCAAAGATTCAATATTTCTAGAATTGCAAGTTTTTCTGGTTTTGATGTCAGTGATCTTTGAGTCCTACTCAAACATCTAGGCTTTGACCAGCTTTGTGTGACACTGAGTTCTTGGTAACATGATTTTAAACTGAGCTTGTTTATCTTTTGCTCTAAGTAAAGCCTTTATCGAGCCCGGTGCCCGCACACAAGGCCTCCTCCTGTCACAGACAGTCTAGTTCTGCTGAGTTATTCTCAGGGGCTTGTCGGGTGGGGTGGAGGCTAAATTTGAGAGGCCCTGTTTTGCACAGAGCACCGGTTGACATTCAGCAACTCTTCTCCTTGAGGTGTACTGTAACTTATCACGTTTACTGAACAGTTCAAATCAGCGGCTGGGAAGCTCATTGGTCCATTTGTAGGGTGCCGTGGACCTCCGTGTACTTCACCTATGACACCTTTTGCTTTCCGGTTTAAAGTTACAGTATTTTTTGAACATTACATAAAACTGCTAGAATCCCAACACTTGAATCAGCCACTGCTATTTTGTTTAAATAAACAAAACACTCCATAAGTAGCCAGTAAACATTTACCACGACAGAACATTCATTCATGGTAACGTTTATTAATATCTTTTTTAAACACTTTCATCTGTTAAAATATACAATTACGTTACCTCAGTATAGCTTTCTGTACATTCCCTTTTTTTTATTTATTTATTTATTTGTTGTTGTTTTTTTAAATACACTAGCTTATAATCCGACATGACAAATGCAAATGCAAAACCTAGGACTTGATAACTCGTATAATAAATAATTTGATATATCGTTCATGGAAATAATAGGTTACTACTTTCTATCTTGACACTATGAACTTGTCATGTTCGATGACTGAGACAGATATCAATAAATACCCTAAATTTGTAACAGATAAGAAAGTAATAAGAAATAGACATTGTGCAGTTGGTATATAAACACTATCAGTGCTCTCTGCTGGACAAATTATGTAATGGCAATGTTGCTTCAAAATGACCTTAAACATATACTACTGTTATATCATCATGTTTATCAAACAACACATGAGGCAATACAATATACCATATAGTTTTTTGACAAACTCATCTTAACTCAAGGGTCACTTACTTGCTTTTTTCCCCAGAGCTTTCATGTCATGCCATTACCTGTCATATGTCTATGATGAGCTAAAATCACCCCTGACTATATACCAGTTGGGCTCTCATTGAACTAATTGTGTCCTCACGATGCTGTGACCTCAAAAATGCTACTAAACAAAGGAAACGGTTGTGGAATAAACAAAACAGGATGCAAACCATAGTAGTGCTCGGAAGAACCGGGCTTGTCCTTGTTAGTAGCAGTGAGCCCCTTTTTTAACATTAAACAACAAGCTGTTTTCCCTTGTGATACTGTGAAAGAGATTCCATCAGGGAGAGTTCATTGGAAAAACCAATTAGTTTGCTTAATAGTGGCCAACACTTTCAAGTGCCGACTCATTCTGGCTGTCACAAGTGTTTGTTGGCAAGAATTCTTCCATCACAATCACACATGGACAAAAGACGTTATTGTCTTAGTTTTTCCATGAAAGCCAGCATCATTTTACTTATATTTTTATATCTAGTATTTCAATGTGATTCCAGAGTCTGTATGCATGATTAAAGCTCTTATTTTTAGCCATGGATGGTCCTTTCATGTGCATTGGGACATGAGTTGAAATTGCTTTGACCTTTTAGCATTTCACTCCCACTCTACTGTAAGGAATACCTGATGTACATGTCCAGCTCTCTGTCGCGCTGCACCTCATGGATGATATTGAAAAATAGCTGAGGAAAGAAAACAAGAAAATGATTTCTGTGGTTGAACCCGGAGGCTCTATCTCTTCATCTGTAGCGCCAGTGTTGTCTGCTGCCAAGACAAACTGGCAGAGTTAGATGCACATTCTTGCTGAGCTCTGCTCATCCCCTCAAAATGAAGATCCTCGCCCCCATATTAAGTTTTGAAATCCCCAGTGGAGGTTGTGGGTCAGGACAAACACCAGCTATGTGTGTTATTTTAAACTGCAGCAGTCTGCGGTTTCATAGACTGTACAGTCCTGTGCTTTTTAGGAGCTGTATATGAAAGTTCTATTAAAGGCCAACATCTCACCTTGTGCCAGTGTTGGTTAAAATGACTTACTATATGGCTACTATGTGAAGCATTTCAGCATGAATAGTCAATGAGCTTGTGTCATGTTTTTGCTTGGCTTCAAAATTCAGTGTTTTGGCTATTCAGTTGCAGATTTGATGTCACAGACTTGGGATTCACCGGAAAAAACAAGTTTGGAATAAGGCTCAATTCAGATTTGGTTGTATACTTGAAGTTTAACTGACCTACTTAATGTCCAATGTATCCCTGCGCCCGAAATTGTCCTCTGAGTTGTGTTTACGTAAGGCAAAGCCACGACAATGCCCCAGTTCTAAATTAGCCAAATTGAGCGAGTGGCTGTCCAGCCCTCCAGTCGGGCCCCTGGAACCTGAGGCAACTCAAGTGCAAACTTTTAAAATGAGTGTTGACCCAGAGGGTAATGTTAATTCAAGTCACCAGCACAGAGAAAGAGAGAAAACATTTTAAATACTTGTGTCTAGTTGTATTATTTAAAGTTGAGTAGTCATGAATAGGGCTGGGGATCTTTTAAAAAGAGTGCAGATACAGTACCTTGGTTTCAATGCCAATGCAAAATTATTTGTATTGGCATTGAAATTTTTATTGTATTTTTTTTAAAGATGTCTTGCATACACATAAATAAATTTTATTTTTTAATAAACCCTGTATTCATGTAATAAAATAAACCAAACTTCTAAAAGGGTGAATATTGTCTAAACACAAGACATTTGGACAAGAACTATGTAAAATATGAGTCTAAACATGTGATTCAAGTCAAAACCTATCAAAGAATAAGTAATGACAAGTATAAATATGACCGGAAATTCCATCCCAGCTCTGGGTACAGACTTTAGTAATTAGACACATTTTGAATTGCATCAAAATAGTATTTAGGCCCAGGCTTTATCGTGAACATATCACACTGCGCATTAGAGTCTAAGCAACGATGCACCACAAGTGCAAATATGTTGCGTGACATACTGTATACTTGTGCTGTATGATGCACCCCTATTTGACACAGAGCTATTTTAATGCGTTTAAAGACTAATTAACCAACTCTAAATCCATGCAAATAGGCAGTACGTTCAAATATATACTTATTCACTCTGAAATTTTAGCCCATAATGTCTTATTTTCTCAAACTGGTTACACTGTGATTCAGTTTGCTCAAGACAATTTTAAAGTGAACATTTCTCCTCAGCTCTATAGAACATTTTAGTATTTTTGAGTTCTTTTCTGGTTGGCAACTAACCTAACTAACCAGATGCAGCTAGATGATTTCAGCAAAAAAACTCCAATAAACCTGTTGTATGCTACCTGCACAGCACCACATGACAGTTAGTTCGTAGGTGAACATAGTGCAGCAAAGAAAATTGTGTAAATAAAATGGAAATAAGACTCCACATGAATGCTAATGTTGCTCCATTTTACTGGATGAATAAACAAACCTCATGGCAGGTGACCACCGCACCCAAATGTTGAATACCTCCTCAGTTAGCGTCACAAACACAGTGGTGATGATGATGACAACTGCTCTTCTTCTACCCCTTTACATTAAAGTAGGTGGTGCAACTTATGCAACAACTTATTTGTTTAGAGGTTTTAATATTGACTCTTGTAGATGTTACAAGACAACATGGTGCACAGTCTTGCATTTAATGTGCAAATCCACAGTGCCTCTTACACCCAAACCTCTCACTCTATGTTCAAGTGAAGAATTGAATCATTTAACTCCACTGATTGACAAAAATATGAGGGATGTAAGTGCAGAATAGAGCAATCGCACCAGCATTGAGAGCGAGATAGATCTGTCTGTCTGTGTCTCCTGTCTCTCTCTCTCTCTCTCTTGTTCCTCTGTCCCTGTGGGGACATCTCATTGACATAATTCTTTCCCTTGGCCATTCCCTTATGTAAACTATCACAACATCATGCCTAACATTAACCCAATTGTAACCTGAACCCTAAAACCTGGTCTTAACCCTCAAAACAGTCTCTACCCATGGAGACCTCAATTGTTGTCCGCACAGATACACAAGTCCCCATCATTTTAGTGTGCACTCAGGTTAAAGTCTCCACTGGAATATAAAATCATGAAACCACACACACTCCTGAGACTTTCTACAGCACAGTGGTCTTTGATATTTAGCCAGTGGAGAGTAGGGTGTCGACAGTAATGCACATGTGACAGACGTACTGTACATAGTGTCTCTTAACACTCTGGCCAGCTACTATGATTGATATAAATCTATGCTGTGCACATGCATGGCTTCATATGGTCTGATTCAGAAAACTCAGGGCAAAAACCCAGCAAGGGAAACGTATTCAGATCCGCCTGTGTCTTCGAGCAAGTCAGAAAATTGTAGGTCAAATAACGGCAGTGACATCTTTCTCTCTGTGCTCTGAATGTGTGGGAACTTTTCTCTCGCACCTTGTCTGTACCGATCCCCGCAGACTGCTGACTAATGTAGACCTGCGTAAGTGGAAAGACTTAATTAATCTGGCTGTCATAGGTGTGCAGATCATTTGACTGCACTCTGTCAGATTTTCCTTTCAAAAAAGATATCCATCCATGCACTCAGCCTGTCAAAGCATTTTGTAAGATGCATTTTGTAAGCCAAGCTGGCTGTTAACGCCACCATAACAGAGTTTCTCACAGCATGTCCAATGTACTAATGTAAAAAGTACTCCTACTGTCTCTTTAGACCTCACATTGACACCTGAAGTTACCTCAAGTTTTCGAGCCCTGAAAACTCATTTTAACATTTTTGAAAATGCCCTTCAAAGTGAATTTAAACCGTGTTAATGCTCACTTCTGCTGAAGTGCAAGTTAAAAGTTGTAGTCTTAACTTTTTTAACTTCTAAACCTCCAGAAGTGTTTTACAGTTCATACCCTCTCATTGGTTTCAGTATGAACCACACCTGAAAGTGCAGATGTATACAGATTAAGTACAGTATGTTGTTAATATACTCATTGATTGATTCATTCTCCCCCTTGTTGCAGGAGGAGACCAAGGTGTTTTGAATGACTTCTTCAGCAACTGGGCTACAGCTGACATATCAAAACACCTTCCCTTCATCTACAACCTCAGCAGCATAGCCATCTACACTTACCTTCCAGCCTTCAAGCAGTAAGTGCCTGTCTACTAAGGAGGTCATGTTTTGAAAAAGCATTCACAAGGTAGTTTGAATTGAACATTTCATTTAGGTGTGAGTTCTACTACAGTATATGCTTCCACAGGAAAGTTGTATTATACTACTGCAGAAAGTCTGTCAATGTGACTTAAATCTAGACACAAAGCCAAGGTGTAAGCAGATACTCGATCACATGAGTGTGTAGTCACATCGTGATATGACACCGGGTTACGAGAGAGATTCCAGCGGCTCTGCCGGAGCATCCCCCAACAGGCCTCAACTCTGGGTTGGATATCCACCACTGAGCTCCCAACAGCTGAAACCAAATCCTAAAATAGAGGAGGTTATTTAAAGACCTTTTTTATGTTTCGCCTCCAGGACTGATCATTGTGCACTCCGTCTTAAGCTCCCCCTCCCATTCTCACTGCCTCTCTGCGTCTAAACCTCTCTCCTCCCATAGAAACAAGCCTAATCAACAAGCTCTTGTTTGGCATTTCCTGGCATCCAAAACGGGATGACAAGGGGGGGATAAACAGGATTTACTTGTTGGTATTTGTAGCAGTGGTAGTGCTTAAGAGGTCTGGCAAACGCAACAAAACAAAGCCCACATGGCCAGATTCATAATTATTTGTGTATGCAGTAGGCACAGTGAGCACCATTTAATATAATGTAGGCCAATACCACTAGAATAATAAACACAAAGTGCAACCTTAAACCTTATTTTAAGGTTGTGTTGTTATAAATGAGGAACAACAGAGCTTTTCCAAAACTATAAATGTTGTTCTATTCACATTATAAAAATGTCTTCATCTGCTTGCTGACAACGTGTAGAATGAAACATATAGGCTGAAATTGCTAATTTTATAGACCACACTGGCTGTGTCAAACATATTATGTTTTAAATAAATGCTCAAGTATAAACTGGTGTGTAGATCAAGAGTGTTAGACTAATGGTGACCCCATGTTTGTTAGCACTAAGTTAGTAGGTAGCATTTTTGACCCTTCATTTTCTTTTCCTACATTAAACTTAAAAAATGTAAAAAAAATTTGATAATACAATTTTTTTTTAAGCCAGACCATTTAGCTTGATAACACATTGTTCCGTTTGCTGAATTTGACTCTTTTTAACTTGTGTTACTGTTACAATAACTTAGCATTTTAGCTAAATAGCAGATTACCATTTAGCATCAGTTTATAGTTGTAGACCCAGTCTTGTTACGTAATGTTGCTTTTAATATGGGACCATTTTATGATCATAAACTCCAATTATGCTTCCTAAAAAAATATTGTTTGAACAAAAGTCCCTTATGTAGCTCCATAAGGGCTGAAGGAGACAAATAATTAAGAAAATGTAATTAATTAAATCTAACCATAAAGCTAATTCTCAATTGCTAATTTACTATACCACTCATCTCAGATATGGTGGCAACGCCAAGGTGGTCCATTTCCTGGGGAAGACAAAGCCATGGAGTTACACATTTGACACCAAAGCCAAACGGATCACAGGGAGCGTGCATGAGGCCACCACAACTCCCACCTTCTTGCTGGACTGGTGGACCCTGTACTCCAGCACTGTGGTGCCCATGCTGCAGGAGCAATATGGAGACCAGCCTTTCCGCTCTGGATGTGTGGAGGTGAATGAACACATTTGTTTTATGAGGCCTGCAGCTCTGCATTTACAGTGCAAGGAACTTGGTATATTAGTCTATTTCATCAGACAATAGGCAGAGTTGGAGACTTAAAACCTTTTTAAACTGTCAAATGCTGTTTGGTTATGTCACTGTATGGCATTGCAATGATATGGCTAGCTTGCAGGAAAATAGAATTACTTCAGAGCTGTAGCGTGGCATGTTGTCACATTCATTGTCAAGTCTGCAAGCCAATGGAAACTTGCTGCCAATCGAACAGCTTTCCAACTATGACGTTTCCAACATGTCACAGCTGACAACTTTTTTCACCGCCGACACACTGAACAAGGTCTCCTGGTTGTCCAGCTCTATGATAAGTAAAAGGGTGTGCTGATTGTGGTACATGCAAAGCATGAAAATACTGTGTTTGAATTCACCCTCTTCATTTATTTTAATTTTCATCCATGTTATTTTGATCTGATTGAGGATGATACACCTCCTTTTCTGTCTTCCGTTTCTCATAAAGTTCCAGTACAGTGACATGGTCACTTTTGAGAGTGGACAGGTATGGGTTTGGTTTTGTTATCTTAGCAGTCAATAACAGTTTGTTGGCACCTGGTTTAATGCTATTACTACTCTTCCTCTAAAACCAGAGCTTTTGTGTGTGTTTGCCTGTGGCCATTAATTTAAAAAGGCTACATATGGTGACTTCAGTGCTTTTAAAAAGCAATAAGCAACAAAGGAAGTGTTCTGTGCTGTCTGAGTCTCTTGTCATTGATTTGTTTTTCTGTTTTCTCGCTCTTTGTTTCACTAATAATTATATTTCTGCTCAGGGTGAGAGCCCCTCTTCATATGCAGAAGCACTCGAACCCCAGCTGTCCTCCGAAGAACGGAAGCAGAAGTGGGAGCAAGGTCAGGCAGACTACCTTGGAATGGACTCATTTGACAATATCAAGAGAAAGCTTGATACTTTTCTCAAATAAAGAAGCGATGAAGTGGGATATCAAAAGAGCACTTGCAGTTTAACAAACTATCACCACAGGTCTCAATAAAATACTGTAAAACAGGTCACATTTTTCCTTCTTGCCTGTTTCTGAAGTAAATATGAGTTGAGTCTCTCCCTCTACTAGCTCCACCCAATCTATACTCCAAAGACAAGGCAAGATTATGTAAGCTTGTCATTATTCAGTTTACCCCACCACAGGCATCTCTTTTGCTACACTGTGAAGAAAATCAGGAAACATTTATCGTAACATGAATTCACTTTTTATTGAAGCATTAAAAAAATTGCAATATTCATTTTTTTTTCTCCACATTACTAGAAGGCAACAAGAGTTAAACTGTATATGTACATTTTTCCTTTGTTTTATTGCAGTCTTACATTACTATTCTTCTTTTCTCATAAATCTATTTCTCATACTTTTGAATTGAGTGATCACAACATTTAACATAGATATGAAAACATGTTTACAGCACTTATAAAGGCCATGGTATGGTCATTTAGCCATGCATATTGATCCTTCGTGTCTTGCTCTCTCTATTGCTGGTATCCTATCTCTGTCACTAGCATTTTACTTGACCAGGATGTGGGCTGTACCACAAAATCTTTCATCTGGAGATATTAAAAATCATCATTCAAAGTTTTGACATTGCTTGGGTGTTGTTGTTTTTTTTTTTTTTTTNACATAAGGTCCTGTTGCTGCTAAGAGCTACAGGAGAATAATTGTGCATTCTGTATGTGAGATTGTGAACTTTGAATGGTAGATGAGCTAACTTAGCTACACACACACACACACACACACACAACTAAGCTCATTTACTCAAGTACAGTGTTTAGGTTTGCTTCACAATATGTAGCCTATATAACTTTAGTTACCAGATACTTTCTGCATTCAGATTAATAATACAAAATATAATCAACAAATAAAGTATGATTTATTATAAGGCTATTGAAATTCAGAAGTTAACCAGCAGTATATAAAGTAATTAAAATTAGCCCCACTTTTACCAGTTGGAGTATTTAAGTGGTATATACACATCAATGCATCACTAATTTTAATCTAACAATTTAAAATCAATATAAAATCCAATGAAACGGACCTTACTGCAAAGAGTACTTTTACTTTTGGTAAATTATATTTTTATAATTTACTTTTACTAAATACAATTTTCAATGCATGACTTTAACGCGTCTCCACTAGGCATTGCGGCATGAGACCTTAAGTAGGTCTGCTTGACAGAACTGTCTTATCCATTTCCGATCAGACAATTCATCGCAGACTAC
>JAPMOB010234208.1:0-24283 GCA_029875015.1 Lepomis gibbosus | reverse complement strand
GTGTGTGTGTGTGTGTGTGTGTGTGTGTGTGTGTGTGTGTGTGTGTGTGTGTGTGTGTGTGTGTGTGTGTGTGTTTGTTTCTTACCGGTTCTCCAGAGTACACCAGCCACAGTGGGCGTCGCCTGCTCCCAGACAGTCACTGCAGCTCCTCCACTGGTCACAATCTGCCACTTTCACCCTGAGCATCTGCACACCACAGCACAGACAGAAAACACACACACACACGTACACTGAATTTTACTTTTTACACATGTTTATCCTATGAAAACAGCTGCATTTCAAGATTCACGCAGGCCTTTAACAGAGAACGGAAATATTCCCTGGTAAGCAGATATGACATTTATGTACCATTCACAAGTGTTCATCAGTATTTGTCAACAATTATAACTAAGACATTGTTTTTTACAATCTCTATTGGTGCCCACAGGGGCAATTTTAGCTGATGACACACACATTAATAAACACTTAGTTGCTTACAACTACATTCTAGTGTGTTATAAACCACTTAATGTTTATATACTGCTTATAAATGCTAAATGTGGTTGAGCGTGCTTATGAGGCAGTCATATCCTGTCATAAGCACGACTGTTATGAAACAATTACGGTTTAGAAATGGAGTACTGAAACTTATTGAAAGGTCTGTACATGTGGCTATCTTCGTCACAAAAGTGAGTGTTCAGCTAAATTAAGGTGAGGAGGATTCACTGGATGTAAAACGAGGTCTGATTGTTGCTATTACAATTCTTCTTCATGCTGACATGAATAAATCAGTGACAGAGGTTTGGGGGGAGAATCGACAGACGTCTTGAGACCGGAGCCTTGCAGGCAGCCGCATTCTTACATGGCGAGAGGTCATGAGATAAAGGAAGTTGCTGTCGTTGGGGTCGAAGGTCATGATGTGGTGGACTGCTTCACTGGCTGGCAGCTTCAGTGTCCACTGATTGGTCAGGGTCATGTTCGCCAAGAGGGTCAGCTGTGAAAAAGAGCAGAGGACACAGGTTGGATCGCAGTTTGGGACAAGTGCAGAATGATGCAATGACTAATTTCTCAAGTAACTCCTCAAATATTGAGAATTGCTCAATGTGACCACAGCCTTTTTCTGTTGATCAAGCAGCTCAGTTAGTGGAAAATCAGGGTAAATTCATGGTGTTTTGCTCAGCAACACCTTCACAAGAAGCAGCCTTTTTAGTCACTTCCCCCATCTGCAATCAGCCAGCAATCCACATCATGATAAATCTTCTAACTCTGAGACAACTGCTTCCTAGAACTAAGGTGTTTTAGCAAGATGGGTAGATGTATTTATATGGAAGCTTTAGCTCCTCTGAACCTGCCGGAGATCAAGGCAGCACCAAAAACTTGTTGTTCATGAAATTAATGTACAAATATATGTATACAATAAACTACAGCTGCCAGATTTACTTAAATATACCTATATATATTTTTATAAAGACCCTCAAATATATTTTAGGAGGTCCTTTGTTCAAGCTGTGTGCCTAATCTTGCTTTGTCAAGAAGTGTTCTATCTACACACTGGCCTTCCTACAGCTCAAGATAATGAAATGTTCTCACGTACGCGCAAACATACGCACACACAGACACACACACACAGAACTGCGTAGAAAAACAAACTGTGGAGAAAGTGAGACTTCCTGTCACGCAGACAGTGAAAGCTCTTATTTCTGCGATTTTCAATGGAAACATCCTGCCTTACTGAAGAACTGGCAAACTGACCGGCATCTGGTGACAAGCACGGGCTGTGTCACTTCTTCATCCACTGAACACACAAACACCCTCTTACATGCACACACACAAAACCCATCATCCCCCACTGAGACGTGTTGGCTAATGTTAAACCAGTGCAGACAGAAGCTTAGTAAACCATTGGCTTAACCTGCGACGAGAGGCAATATCTCAACAACTCCACCTACCCATCTACGCACACACACACACACACACACACACACACACACACACACACACACACACACACACACACACACTCTTCTTCCTTGGATTTAGTAAGCAGCTGTGTCATGTCTTCACCCCACACCGCTGCGACTTCAAACACATCCGCAGAGTGACACAGTGAGGAGCGAGTAAACAGCAGCCCACACACCTGGACATGGGACAGAATAGGAGCAGATAGAGGAGCAGCGAGGAGAGCTGTGGCACAGTGCACCACCAGGTCAACCAACAAAACACCTGCTGTACTGGCAGGTCGCTCTGACTCTATTCTCTGTCTATCTGCCTGCAGATGAAAGACCCTATTCAACCAAGGAGTGCTCAGCTGCCGCGTGTACTCATTCTGTGTGTGTGTGTGTGTGTGTGTGTGTGTGTGCGCGCTTGTATGGACGTGTACCTGGGTGTAAAAGAGAAAGAATAAAGACAGATGGAGGTGGGGCAGGAGAGCGAGAACCAGAGATAAAGTCTGTTTGTTTGCAAAATGAATCAAAGGGTCTTTTATATTTGAGATGAAGTAAGAGAGGAACAGAGAGAGGGGACAATGAAGCGATGAACTGAAAAGTGGAAGGGTGGACTGACTGAGGGAGTAAAATTGGACAAAAGTGAGTGAGATAAAGGTGGACACTGGAAGAGGCAGAAAATGGAAGTCAGCTGTAATGGGCAGAGGTAGACTTCATTAAAAAATGCATGTAATTACAAATTACTTCACTGAGGGCTCTCTCAAAGACAGTAAAAGAGGCCTAACTTAATCTCAACCACTGTTCCCCTGTGTTTAGTCTGAGCCAAACTCACAGTCAGAATCACATTACACACACTAACAGCACCATTAACCTCTGTAACAGCTCTGTCCTCAGGGCACACACAGAAAGACACATGCAGACAGAAGCTGCCACACACAGATACATACACAAACAATAAAAGACACATAAAGCTAAAAAGCACAGAGCCTGTTGTTACCCAAGGTCACAGAAATACTATGCTCCCTATATAACAAGGTTGGCTCACATGGTGAAAGAACACACACATATATAGCACATAATCACAGGGTATGCCTGCATCTGGGTAAACACATGATATCACTAAACCACTTGCACTGGCCTACAGACAAAGTCATACACCTACAAACACAGTCAAACCTGCAATCAAGCGAGGAAACAGACATACACAAACACACTCTGCACAGTTGCTTACACCATCCCAACCAATGTTGTGCATCCGGTAAACCATCCAAAAACTAATTACTGCACAGCTCAGCTGGGGCTAAAACAGTACCTACATCTGGGGAGATAAACAAGGCACTCTCTTAGCAGGCCCTAAATAAAACACCCCTCCAGCAGAATGGTTTTAATGTTGTAAAAGGTACCAGCCTAATGCAAAACAATAGAGTCAGAAAGCTTTCAGAGTTTATGTTGTTTCCGCAGACAGCTGAGAAGCAGCTTGCGGCGCTTGCAGGCCGGCTGCTGCTTAGCAGGCTCAGTCAGGGGTGACTAGGAATGTGGCTGAAACAGAATTAAGGAATGCTGTTAATTAGACGGGAAAAAGTTTTCACGAGCGGGACGCTCTGCAGATGTTTCAAAGCTGAGGTCAAACTGAGTCAGACGTCGTCAGCCGATCTTGTTAAACGGCTTTCTGGTGATCTCTCAGACAAAAAACAGCTCTGAGGAACATTAGAGCACATGATTAGGACTACTCAATAGGCCATGATGGGTCATGGACGAGCACAGCCAGGGGGTTGAGGGGGTGACAGTGCTGAGAACCTAAGAGATGAAAGCACACATTCCTGTTCGTTGTGCCGTGGCTCGGAGTGTTTCATCAAACACCTACATATAGTTAACTGACTCAGCAGCCACATCAGAGCAGCCCTATGTAACTGTTACTGTTATGCTGTTTCCAAGCTTAAGGGCTTGATCACATTAAAAATATTAACTCCATTCAGTGGTGACCATCTGCTGCAACTATGGGCCTGTGGTTATGTTAGTTTAGAAAGTTTCTTGTGTGTTTCTGTGTGTGTGTGTGTGTGTGTGTGTGTGTGTGTTTGTGAGAGTGTGTGTGTGTGCGTGTCTCACCTTACGAAGTCGCCCATTACTGGTTCCCAGAAAAACCACAGTGTGATTGTGCACGTCGTCCACAGAGACTGAACTGAGACCTGTGTATTCAACCAGAGGAATGGCCCTCAGGGGCCTCCGTAGAGCCAGAGGATGCTGTAGGTGGGCCGCACCGCAGTCCAGCTGCTCGGGCTGCAACTAGAATTCAGATACAATGAGAGAGAGATCAATGCTGATCAGCTCTCACGTGGAATGTTATGTTCAGATTAGAAAGGCAGAGCACAAAAGGAGCAACTTATGATGAAAGTGAAGTGGAAAAACAAGAGCTGATAGTAGCTATCACAGCGGTGCAGCTCATTCTTCTTAATCACTTTTTAGACATCTCAGTGAATACTTGAAAAAGGGCTTACAAGGGTCTTCAACACTCATAAGACTCTGCTTTTGTCAAATCCTCGGCGGGCAATGATAAAACATTAGTGCCATGCTTGGATGAGCACCAGGATCTTTTGTGAATTCTCTGAATACTTTGGAGCACGCACAGCCGAGAAGAAAAAAAAGAAAGAAAGAATTAAGCACAGTGGATATTTGTAGAGTCGTTTCCCACGGGCCCTTCTGCTCGCGGCCTCGTCTCTCTTATCATAAATTGTGTCTGGCTTTCCCTCACTGCTGGCCTTCAGTCTATGGACTACAAAAAGGATCACATTTCAGCGGCCATGGCAACACAAATGTAAAACTGGAGTAGGACTAACTATATTCTGTGTGAGTTTGTGTTACAGCAAGAGCACGCTAAACCAATTGAGATAACACTCAGAAAAACGGCGACAGAGGAGTGGCCCTGGGGCCACAGCCGACAAGACAGTGCCAGTGAGGAGGGCAACTTCCTGACCTGATAGCACAGTGGTCGCCAGACAGCCTTCTTTGACCTCAGCTCTCAGTCAAACCCGCCACACAGAGAAGCCTAAGAAACAAAGCTTTCTCTGCCTTTATTATCAGACACTGAGGGAAAGGACTCGGGGCAAATATGTGCAATACTTGGGTTTCCTTAGGGGCAAATATTTAGTTGGGTATCCTTGTATGGAGTGAAAAGTGTGTAGTTCAAAACAACAACATGACAAAGTCGCTATTTATTCACTATTCATTCACTACAAGTGTGCCAAATGTGTGGTTGAGTTATAGTTGGAAGCACACACTCAATAAAAAAAAGAAAAAAAGTAAACTATTAACCCCTTCCTCTCTTCATATTTGATAAGACAGGGAGCTGCTGGATGTGAGAAGAATTTCACCCTTCTCATAACCCCCAGCATGGTATTTTTCCAGCTATCGTGACCTCCAGTCGTGACACGTGAGATCTTCTCTCCAGGTCACGAGTCTCGGGGTTAAAGAGATAATTGCTGTAAGCAAAACTGGAAACTGTCATTACAGCAATCCTGGGTGACTTTATTATTTTATAGGGCCAGAACAACTGTAAGGGCCTACAGCTTTCATTTTTTGGCCAAGTGTGTTATATGCATAAAACTCTGTTTTGTAATGGTGGTGGTAATAAAAAGGGTTATAATTTAACTTAAAGCTCCAATTTTCATCATCTTCAGGCTTTGTCCAATGGGGCAATATACGTTTAGAATCCAAGTTTGCAAAGTACGAAATCAAAACATAACTGAATAATAAAGCATTTCATCTTTTTCAAATAAGACAGATGAGGTTAATAATTTGTCTGTTGTTCCCTTACTATGAATGTTGCTTATTCTGCCCCTTCAAGACACTACATTAGAGAAGGTCAACAGATTAAATGCACATTTTTGCAAAAACCGCACGTCATGAAATGAAATCAAACGAAAGTCATTTCATTTGTAGCCTTATGTTTTATGTTGGCAAACAACAGAGATCCCTGAGCCCTTACCACCAGGTTTCCCTTCTGAATGCAGGCTGCCCCGGAGCCCTGGATAACGCTGTCCAGCACCTGAACGTCGTTGCTGGGAGAGTTGGAGCAGTTCCTGCGGCCTTGTCGAATCTCCTCCTCGATGTCTCCAAACTTGAAGGCGCACAGAGCGGACTTTCTGTCCCCCTTGGAAAACACTCCAAACAGGTACGGCTCTAGGCTCGTCCCGTCGCCTGTGTGGATCTCCGCGGGGTACACGGACAGAAGCCGGTTGTAAATGTTCCCGTTAAATCCACACTGTAGAGGCATCTGGATGTAGGACTCAGTAAGCTTCCTGCTCTCTGGCCCAGAGGGTTTTCGGTTTTTCTCGGTATCCAGACATATCCTGGCGAGGATGCTGTTGGGCTGGCTCTCCTTGTGGCCCATTTTTGCATCATTATTGAATGCGATGTAGGAATAAGTCTTTTGGATGAAAGCGTGGACGAAGTTCAGTTTGTTTTTGGTTTTAACCTCTTGTTTGATCTTGAACACGTTATCCTCTGAAGGGTTAATGTCATAGGTGAAAAGTCGGGATAAATCCTTGATGTTCAAGGAGCGGATGGCAATCTCCGGGGTGTTTTCAAAGCGCAGGTCCTCTTTGCTGTGGTTCTTTGGGAAAAACTGGGTACCAGCCCCCGTGTAAGTGGCCCCGACAAGAAGCCGAGTGCTTCCCCCCTGGCTCTTGAAGATGAGCCCGACAGTGGATGCGTTTGGGTGATTGGCTGCGATGTTAAGCATGCTGGGGAAAACCGTCTTCTCGCCCTGCGGTGGGAACTCCACCGCTATCTCCGAAATATTCTCCATTTTTCGGAGCTCACAGAAGCCCTGATACACTGATCCACACACCACCACAACCCCTTGCTCTCGGTCCAGCTTCAGGAGCTTATTGTAGTTGTCAGTGAGGGATTTGGGATGCTCGCACGGAGCCTGTGGCAGCTGTGGCGCATGGCACAACAGGTTGTCCTCCACCGGCCCGGTCCTCTTCTCCACCTCGAGGCTCAAGGTCCCGTTCAGCTGGTAGACTGTGTTGACGGTGGCCAGATAGACCTTTCTGGACACCGGGTCCACCACGAAGTTATTGGTCTTATTTGTGGACTCGAATGCCTGTTGGATGTGCAGCGCGCTGGCACTCCGGCGCATCTCCAAAGCCAAAACGCCGAGGAGCAGAACAGCTATCTCTATCGAAGGAGGCATTTTTCCTTCTGACCGGCTTCCGCGTGTTCTGTGCCGAGGGGTGCATTGAGCAAAGACAAAAATGTGTGTTTGTTCCTACTGCGACAATCCGAGAGGAAAGGCTGTTTCCTGCTCAACGCCTAAACCCAGAATGACGCGATAAGCGAGTCGTGCTTCCTTTTGAGGCTGCCTCCTCTGTCCCTCTCTGCCCACTGTGCAGCTCAGCAGCCCCTCTCACGAGGCACTCTAAGCCACAATTTGAGATGTTTATGGTCTTTAAACAATAGCTTACCCTATCAGAGACAAATAGTTCAAGTTGATTTGTTGATGCGCAATTTCTGGACAGTCCACAGAGAGGTCAGGTCTAAGTCCAACTTATCCAAGATTCAGCATTCATAAAGTGCAATTTTAAATCAAATGTGGAGTTTACTGGAAACAGGGGCGTCAACTCATTAACCCTGAAGAGTGGCACTGCACTCATGTCACCACAATCAAAATGGTCTGTCGGCCACTCTGCTGTGATTGATCGTTTTATTATTAAATATTGCTCTCTAAAAATTATTAGAGCAAATGTTCCAGAATCACCTTTTTTCTCCAGCCACATTTGAAACCGGTTAGTTCTGATTCAACTACAAGATCCAACTGGTTGTGACATTCACTTAATTTTAAACATCAACTTATTTAAGCTTTAATGTGAGTTCATCCTGCCATATGAAGTTATAACGACAATCCACTGTTCCTTTCAAGATGGGCCACTTGATGAATCTCCACCCCTGCGTGGTTCCGCTCATCTCAAGGTTAATGACGGGTCACCGTCCCACCTCCTGTGCTCCCCAATCCCCCGGCTCTCAGATTAGTTCTGCAGATCCGGAGGGATCCGTTTTGGGCACATACGGCACGGTAAGCACCGTGAAAGTGCTACCAGATGGGCACATCAGCACACCTTTCCGGCGTTTGACATTCACATCTATCCACAGCTTTCTTGCGCGTTTTACCTCATAAATATTCAAGCACAACACATGCGCCCCCACTCAAAAATGCACGAATATGGTTAGCATTTTTGTCTCTGGATGGTGTGTGCATATGTTCACATCTCTGAATAGAAATGAATGATCCCTAGTAGGGAGGCGACCACCAATGTGTCAGACACTGCATAAATCAGTTTGCAGGCGAGCCCGTGTTATCTCTGAATACATGCAATAATTAAAGTTGATGCTAAATCGTGCGCAATCGCTTGTGCCTATTTACTGTGGACTCCTCTGGGGGACAAACTCACTCTCGCCTCTCGTGGCTCCCCCCGCCACCACTTGCAGCTTTCAGTAGGGCAGATAAGTGGGCCCAGTGTTTACTTTGGCGCACAGCCATACGCATCAAATCTGGCAGTGTAGAAAAGGAGGAAAGCGCTTAGATAAAGTGCAACATAATGACCTCCCCAACTGCACAGAACAATGGCTGAGCCACCAACACTGTGCACGTGCGTGTGAGCGCGAGCCTCAGCAGGCAGTGAGGACGCGTACATGAGGTCCCGCAGGGGGTGTGGGTCAGAGCTGTCAGCATCAGATATCACCGGCGAGGTGTGACTGAGTGCTGCGGTTTGGTGCTGCTCAATCAAACACAACGTTCAACTAAATTAAGCTGTGCGTGTGTGTGTAAGCTACCTGTGTGTGTGTGTGTGAGAGACAGAGAGAGAATGGTAGAATAAAGTGGAGGAGACGTGGTCTCTCCTGTGTGTATAATGAAAATATTATCGCTGGTGGCCCACTCTTTGGCAGTAAGACTGGGGTTAAAGGGCCTTCCACCCAACCTGTTTCCTTCCTGATAAGGAGTGACACCTCATTGTGTTCAGACCTCCACCTCACTTTAAACAGACCATTCACACAAACTTAACAGCCATGGGGGTAAAAAAAAAAACATCTAAGGATATACAAGGAAAAAGATCTCCATCTAGTGGTTACATGATACTTCTGCAAGGTGACTTTTTAAAAGGGGATTCATATTCATAATGTGAAGAGCTATGGTGAAGAGTCAGTCCATCCTGCAGTACACATCCCCAAAGTAGACATGTACGGCAACAGTTACAACTCACACAGATATTCAATTTAAAAGTCCCTTTTAAGAAAAAGCGATGGCTCATCAGTATGTCAGGAATGCACTTTATTTATTCCACACTTAGAAAAGGACATCAGAAGGCACTGGAGTTGTTTAGCACACACACAGCCATACAGCATAGGTGTCAAGGTCAAGCTAAGGTCAAAGGCCAGCTCACTCCCAACTTGTCTTCTGCGCCTGCCATGGCAAAATTGAAACAGGTCAAGAAATCTACATACTGCAATTCTTACTACCTGCCATTTTAATTGCATGGTCAAAGTGAGAGGAATCAAGATCTGCTACGTTTTACCAACAAATGAAGTGAATTCCTCTCTGTGTTTTATCTTATATGGATCATATGGATGACAATGATCCTGACCTGATTCAACTCGTGTCCTAAGAGTGACAACTTTTTGAAGGCTCTATCAAGGCTTTCTCAAGCCTCAGTCTGACCTATGTGTTATCTAGCCATGTGCTAAAGTGCATCTGTACGGTTCAAACGATCTCGCTTATCTGTTAGGAAATCAGCTTCTCGGCTTGAAATGCAGGGTGAACTATTTAATGTGCGAGGTCGTCTGTTTGCGTCCTTGACTAGATGAGAAGGAGGGAGGGGGAGAGAGAGAGAGAGAGAGAAAATATAAGAAATGTGGAGCCAAAAAACTGTACTCATGGAGGCAAGGTGAAGAAACACACAACTGAAGATCTGGAGTCAAGTTCATGTTCAGATTGTGAATTCTCTTAAAGTTTTTCCCTTTCTCCCAGAAAGATACATCCTTGACATCCAGGCAAGACATTCATGACATTTCTGAATAGAAGTAAAACCTGCTGAGAAACCTCCCCTTTTTTCTCCTTCTCAACTTGAACCCTTTGGGTGCACAGGCATCCCTGGGTAGACTAAGATTTGGCACTAGGTGATTACACTATAAGACAGTGTACTTATAGAAAAAGAAGAACAGGTACAGAGATAATATGAAGGGAGAATGATAAATAGTTACTCTATCACATACAGGCAGTGTGCATTTTGACTGGCATGGCAGTGGAGATGACTTGCACTGTAGATATGAAGCAGCAGTATTCCTGTTCCAGCTAAAAGGAGCTGGACAAGCACCAGTGGTCTCTTTTGTCCAAACCTGATCACATCAAATATGGTGGGGTGGGGGGGCTCGGGAGGCAATTATCCTGGCAAATTGATTTTACTTTGACAGTAGTCTTATGTCATTGCTTTCAAAAGCAAAACTATGTAATATGTAGTATTTCCTAATGAGGACATGCAGCATTGCTTACATGTTATGCAAATAACAGGCGGCTTTTAACAATAACCAGATGTTCTCTGTATGTTTATGTGCTGCTTCTATGGTGACCAGCCCGTTGTAGCTTTTCCCTCTAAAGCAAGCCCACTGTGTCTTTAGGTTTCACTGACAATCTCTCCTATTTAACACAGTTTTTCTTGTATTACTTTTTAAAAAGGTAATAAGTAAAAGCATGTGATCTTTTCTATTAGAAATTGTAAGGAAGCACAAACATTCTAGTCATCACGACACTCAAAAGGTCATGGTCAGTCCTTCAAAATGTTCCGTCTGAACAAATTTCATCACAGCAAGACAGGAGCAACTCCCAGGAAGGTTTTCATCCATGGTTCAGATCTACCAATCACAGCTAGGTAAGAGTTCTCTTCCTAAAGGCAATCCACCACATTATCACATTTGCACGTCTATACAATTAGACTGGGCCTTTCGGGCCAATCGCCAACCCAGTTTCCTGACTAAACTCCCCATAATGTAGAGTGAGAGGAGCATAATGCTACATGGTACTGAATAAAATAACATTGAAAATAAAAATAATATTATTAGAAATAATACATTAGAATTGATTAAACTCTAAAAGATACAAACAGTACAATGTTGCATTCTGTGAGGGATAGCAATGCAGCAGTTCATTTTCAAAAAATGTAAACAGTCTCGTCCTTCCTAAATCACAATCATGAATGTTCTCAACTTTTATTCTGCTACTTCTTCTTTTTCCTTCAATGCCGTGTCCGAAGGAGCTCAGTCGAACTTTCGGCGCCCGGTCACACAGCCACCCTAACGGCAGTTATGTCCCGCCCGACTGCAGCTACAGTTACATCGCATGGTGTCAACAAAACAACATGGGCTGGTTTCAATCTGGTCATCCCGGGGGCTGCAGAGCGCGGTGTGTGTACCCCGACAGAGCGTCCCAGTTCCGCCACAAGAAAGCCAGCAGGAGGATGAAGAGGAGCGTGGAGAGCGAGCGTGAGCGTGTCTTCATCAGAGGGACCACACAGTTGGCGACAGTTGAGACAAAGACCAGAAGGACAGCCATAAGGGCCAGCAGCACGTTGATAAGTTTTCCCAGGAGGGTGCGAGCTGTGGCATTTTCCAACCCCTCCAACTGGACAACCTGCTGTTGTTGCTGCTGGAGCTCCATCTTAGAGATCCTGGTCTGACACACCTCCAACGCCTCCTGCAGAGGACACGCAGAGGGAGGAAAAAAAAGAAATCTTTGAGCACAAACATGAAAACATTTACAAGAACTAAAATACTATACACTCTTTGGCCACTTTACATAAGGAAACCCCTTTTCATGTTTTAAATGGGCTAAGCAAAACATTGGAAGAACCATCAGCATAATGCAGTACAGTTCAACACCACTGCAAACTATAACATCTGACAGCATCTATCAAAACTGGACATTGCTTTGTTTAAGTAGAATTTATGGCTAAGCTGTTGCACTTCATTTTACTGTTTATTTCATAGACCTCTAATGCCCCCTGCTGCCGGGGAAAAGAAATGCAGTCAAGGGGCAACTTGAACAGTAAATATACTTGAAGCAAGCATACACACATGAAAACACACAAACCTAAGCCTCATAGACAAGAAGAAAGTACAGCAGTAATGAGAGTCATCTAAAGGTCAATCTTATCATTAGAAAAATCAGAAAAGCCGAATAGACTGGATTCTCTATCTCACCTTACTGCTTAAGGCGTCCACATGCACAATGAGATAACGCCTTTAACTGTTGGAGGGTGTGTGTCCTCCTGAAACTTTCAGTTCATTTAAGACTGACAAAATGACCTCTAGTCTGAGACACCCACATCAGCTTACTACTAAATATATCAGTAGGTCAAAGTGGCTGAGCTCTATTTAGTTCTTTTTTCTTGCAAGACATTTTAGTGTGGAACTCCAAATAGCTAAATTATATATTTTTAAAAGACACTATGATATAATGATAAGAATATTTACAGAAAACTAGATATATAAACCAGCAATGTGTGACATTATTTATATGACAAACTTAACTATTTATCATTGGGAAATGTCATTTTGTCAATCTTGTTTTGACACTAGTTAATATAGTTAATAGAATTGCCTCGGCATTGTTGTTGCTCTAGCTAACAGGAGCCTCCTGGCTAAATTCAGTAGCAGTTGCTGAGCACCCTATGACGTTGGGAGCAGGTTGGCTGACCAGCCAGGGAGAAGGGATTAGTAACGTCAATAAGTAACATTAAGGAAGTAGACTTCTGACAAGGGCATTTTGACTCAATGGACAACACCAAAGACAAAAAAACATTAAACATTCAATAACAATTCATGGCATTGAGTTTTAATAAAAGATTATTGGTTCATAGAATTAATTTTATTAAACAATGCAATTACTAACCTTTTTTCTTTTCTTGTAATATATGCCAATTTAAAAAAGTCTGAGGTTAAAAAGTGACCACTGAATGGGTAAGTGCTAAATTTATAAATGTAATATAAAATGTAATAATGTTACTTGTGTGTCTTTATCAGGTATTTTGCAATGGCTTTCAATGACTTGTCCTGTCAGAAGTAAGGACCAGAACTGGCCATTTAATTGAACAATTTGCTTTGTCCTCTAATATTTCTCATCATCCCTTTCTGACATGTCATTTGTACAGCAGACTGCCATTTTTTAAAACTGTCAATTTTATAGAGAATGAGAAAATGTAATTCCGATTGAGCTGATTTTTTACAGCCATTAATTTATTTCTGACATGGGCGGTGTGCTTGTGGACGTCAGTCTGACAGACGGACCTGTATGTCTCTGGCTCTCTCATACGACTGGTAGGCGATCTTTTCCTCCATGCTGGCCAGCTCCTGCTTGAGGTTGAGGATCTCATTCTGGTGAAGTTCTGTCAGGTCGTTTAGTTGTTCCTCCAGACGTTCACACCTGAACAAAGAACACACACGTGTGAGAGTCTGGGGCATAATTAGCTTAGACAAAGAACCACATGCATGAATTAGCAGAAACAGACCCTGAAGGCATTTGACCACATGGCACCTAATTTCAACTTATGACTTGCCCTGACAAGATTAGGACATGCTTACTCATCTGCTGATCCTACTGGCCAATCAGAGTCATTGGAATGAGACTGGCCAATGGGAGGTAACCAGCAGGAGGAGAGGGATCTAAACTGCTGTTTATTTTGGCAAGCACTACAATTGGATGGAAAGCAAAGGTCAGGAATGGACATTAGACAGCACCTGTGGATGTTTTTTCTTTAGAACTGAATTTTGCTGAATATTTCAGGGGGGTAATATAAAAAATATACTCAGTTTGTAATGTGGGGTGATGAGGTGTGATTAAAAAACTTTTGTCATCTTTTTTTCCGACATTTATACAGTAAACGACTAATCCGTTACTTGAGAAAGGATGACTACAGTAACTACAGATTATTTTTTATTACCAATTAATCTACAGATTATTTTCCTATTAACTGATTGTTTCTTTGGTCTATAACGTGTCAGCAAATAGGGAATGGTGGAAAATAACGTTTCACAGAGACTGAGGTCATGTCTTCAAAGCGCAAAGATATTAAGAAAGAAGTAGGAAAACCAGCAAGTGTTCACATCTGAGAAGCTGAAACCAGTGAATTTATGTTGATTGGTTAATTGTTTCAGCTCTACATTCATCAACAGTTAAAAATAATCGTTATTTGCAGGCCTTGTTAAGAAATTCCCATTTTAGTCATTTCCCTGAAGGGCTGTTTAGCAACATCATTAGTTTATGAATGATTATTCCCAGCGGGCAGGCTGAAAAGAGCTCCTTAGTGGCCATTCGCACAGACCGTTCTGGACTCACATGGACATTTTAGGGAGAAAAATGCTCTTGTTTCTTTCATCATAGAAGCTTCTCACTATTTCTCCCCTCCTTGCCATTGCTCTGCCCTCTTAATCATTGTGCCCTCTTGTCAGAACATTCTGGAGGAATGCGGGTGTGTTATTTAAGGCCAGCTGCTCACAGACGGAGCAAAACAAGAGAGCTACACGGAGACGTCTGAGGGGCTGAAATAACGGCAAAGATCTTTGCACTTAGAGGATACTTGTGAAGTGTGCAGATGTGTCTGTCACTTATGTGGAGTGCTCAATGTAAATGTCAACTGCTGTCTTAACACAACAACACTTACATTGTCCTATATGCAGTGCAGAGGCTATTAACATTCCAATATACAGTTCAGTCTAAATGCTAAAGCAACTTGTCCGGGCAACAGTTATTGTAATAGTACTACTCTTAAAATCTGCATAATGCATGTGGCAGTGGTGCTTATGCTTTGTGAGCGAGCACCTTTATGCAGGCTTTACGTGTTTATGGAGAGGAGGTCCAGGTCAAGGTTTTGTTTTATCTACTGTGTGTTAGCTTTGATAAAAGAGGTCTCTAGAGCATAAGCAGGGCGAGTGCTGCCCGGGATGATACAGCAGCACACACATATGAATAATCTGTATGTGTATGTGTGTAATAGTAGTTCTTCCTGATTACGCGCTGTTGGGCTTTTAAGGAATGTGCTAAATTGGAAAGGCTTCAGGTGTGTATGATTCAAACATTCTTGTATGTTGTTTTTTCTCTCTGTACCTGAAGCGCTCCTCCTGCAGTGCTTGCATAACGACTGTATAGTCTCTCTGATAGTGGCTCTTCAAGCCATCAAGGCTCTCCTCGAGCCTTGCCTGGCCCTCCCTCAGCTCCTGCACCTCCTGCAGCAGCATGTCCAGGCTGGAGCTCTGGCTCCTCTCCAGTGTGTTGCCCTTAGAACTGGGGGGACCTCCAGGGGCCCCCGTGGTGCTGTTGGCCCCTGCTGAGCCTGATGTAGCGCTAGAGCAGTCGTCCTCGCTACCATACTTGGGACTGGGCTGGAGGTGATGCCCAGCATGGCCCAGTGAACGCCCACCAGCCCCTGTCACACATTCTTCCACCGAGGGGTCGTCCAGAGAGTCTTTGAGTGAGGGGATGTTGTCAGCGCTGCCAAATTTGTTGCGAAAGAGCGAGGCAATCTCCCTGGGTTTGGAGACGACGGCCCCGGCAGCAGAGTGAGTGGCCTGGGAGAAGCTGGAGAGGCCTCCCTTCACGCTGTCCACTACGCCTTCACTGAAGCCAGTGACCTTGGCACCAACATCCTTAAGGCCCTGCTGCATGTCCCGCAGAACATCCTTGGGCTGGCGCGGGATACCGTTGTGCTCCACTTCCCGCAGCTTCCGGTGGTAGTGTTCCAGTTTCCTTTGCAGCTGTTGGATGGTCTGCGCCGACTTCTGGTTCTTCTTCTCAAACACCTGACAGCCACAGAACAGGTTGTCTTTAGTGAGGGGAATAAACATTACACTGTAATAATCCACTCCACCTTAATACATTCAGTAAGCTCCCTCCCTACCCCTGGGGACAAACAAACTGAACAAACAGGTTTAGTGTTAATGCACATCAGCTTACCAGCATTACTAGTAGTTTTATATTTTACCTGTTTGATGCGTGTGCTTTGTTGTTTGTCAGCATTGTTAGCCAGTTTGAGGTACTCAGCAACGTTGTCATCCCTGGCTGTCTGCTCGATCTTGATCTGCTCTGTGAGCTTGAGGATTTTCTGTTGCAGCTGGGCGATTGCCTGCTTTGTGCGCTGAGGGTCTGGGGTGCCATCCTCACCTCCCGGGAATGAACCGTCCGCTCCACATGAAACAGCCAGGGGTGTTTGGCCCAGCCCGCTCACCTCCAGCCGGTCGATCTGAAGTGAGGTGTTGGGAAAAGAAGAGAGTGAGATTTGGAGGAAGGAAAAGGGTCAGGGGAGAAATTAAGTAATAAAGAGGAAAATAGAAAAAGGAGGGTGAAGAGAAGGAAAGAAAAAGTGTGACTTGCATATTAAGAGTTCTTAGTCATTTTGCTGACACGCACTAAAACAGAGGCTTCTGCATTTTTTGCAGCCAGTCGCCTGGAAAGAAGGCAAATTAAGTCAGTTGAAAAGACCACTCGCGGTCAGTTTCACTGAAGAGGAAGACGGAAGATTTTTCATTTCATTTACAAAGAAAAGAAAATGGAGGAAAAAACTTTCATAACTGTCAGCACATCTCCACAAAATGTAATACTTTCAGGGGTGTAGCCAAAGCTATCCACTTTTCTCTGAATAAACAGGCTAGAATAGAATGAAAATCAGACTAATCTCTATTTTTGTTTGTTCAGGGAGAGATGATATAGGACAAGACAGGCAGGATATTAGGTTTTTGTTTACAACAGTTTTGCAGATTAAGAATATTGGCCTCTGTTACTTTTTCAGATGCGCCTGGTTTTTGTCAATAAGACACAAAGCATTTGTGTAAAAATAGACACTAAAAAAGACACAATCTAAATTGGGTATTTCCTGTGTTTACCTAAAACCAGATAAATTCCAGGAGAAGACGATGAACTTACTAGCACCTTCAATCACAGGCAAGCCGATGTGATTCATTTCCTCAAACACCTCAGGGGAAGAACACACAGAATACTGCACTAATGCTGGAGCTGTGTGCTTCAGGGGGCTGGGGTGGGGGGTGTCATCAAATTTTTTTTCTCATCAGCGAGCATAGACACAAAATAAGCAGCTGAACCTGACAGCACACCACGGGGGCTCAGAAACCACCCAGAAAAAGGAAAGAAGCCCACTGGAGATTTATTCACCTTGACACCCACCACTCACACATTACTCAGCCTCTAAATAAGCTTGTCATTACCGCCACTCCTAACAGGTAAAATCGAAAAGAAATCAGAGGCTCACCTGCATGACTAACTGATGACAGACACCACAGTCAACAACACAAACCGCACAGCATCCGGGAGTAAACCGTAACTCGAGATCAAACTTTCTTACTGCCCAGATGATTTAAAGTACACATNCATAACGCCCCCCCCCCAAACTACCTCTTTTTGATGAAGACATCTTCTCACAAAAGCGACCTCAACAAAAGCGTCTCACCTTTCCATTTGTTAAACGGAAAAATTGTTCCCAGTGCATTGTCCCCAAAGTGAAGGCGAGCTGTTTATTTTCATCTGTCCTGACACTTCGGTAAAGCAAAACCCTAGCCTGTGAAATCCATGCGCCGACTCCTAGAAGTTTCGCCTCCTGCCGCTGCGACTCGCCGGGCTTGTTGTGAAAGTTGAAGCGCACCTGAAACTCTGTCAACTGGGCGGTGCGGAGAAGCCCCGCCCCCTCCCTCCCTCCCTCCCTCCGTCCCTCCCTCCGTCCTGTCACAGCCGAGGGATGACATCATCCTCTAAGCAGCACGGCAGGCAGCCGTCAATCATCCTCGCTAAGAGCAGAAATAGCTACCCAGTCAGGGACTTTAAAAAAAAAAAAAACTGTATTAGGTTCACTGACAGACCAACAACACTGACTAAAACAATACTACTACAACACTGATTAACTGATATAATTTTATTGGTACATGGACAGACAGATCTTGCAGTGTGACAAATGCACAGCAGCTTAATAGAGATGTATGCAAACAAATATATCAAGCTAAACAGTTATTTAATAAACTTACAGCTTCATACAGCTAGAAGGTTAGATTGTTTTTATGTACGGTATGTACATTACAGTGATGTGGTACAAGAAGTGCAACTAATTATTACCAAGGAATTATCATTAATCTATGTCACTTTTAACAGCAAACAAATGAACAAACTACACAGACGAGTGAGGACACATAACACAATTTCAGAAAAACAAGGACTAAATGCTTGCTGATCGTCATCTGAGACCTTCACTTCAAACATGAGAAAGTCTCATGGCTGTTTTACAATATCCTGGAAAATAATGTGTTAAATGATTACAGACAAGGGTAGCACATTTCTTGAAAACAGTCAGCTACTATGTGAAGTGAAATCCTGTAA
This sequence comes from Lepomis gibbosus, assembly GCA_029875015.1. Classification (NCBI taxonomy): domain Eukaryota; kingdom Metazoa; phylum Chordata; class Actinopteri; order Centrarchiformes; family Centrarchidae; genus Lepomis; species Lepomis gibbosus. The sequence goes on along the minus strand of JAPMOB010234208.1, from coordinate 5,941 downwards.
TTGAGATTAACAAGAGGCTATGCGGACTGGGAATCTGGGCCACAATGTGAGACCATATTATCTCCCAGTTTCTCTGTCTGTGTTGGTGGCAGCCAATAAAGTACTAGATGGCAAGAAAAACCAGTCTGACCTCTCTTTACCACATACACACACACACACACACACACACACACACACACAAACACACACACAGTTAAAGGAACATTCCTCAGAGTCCTGGGAAACAACACAGATTTGGCAATTCATCTACAATCTTAAGTCATCAGGCTTTAAAATGAAATGGTTTGCATTTTGTTGACTGCTGTACAACGGCGATAAACAGAACAAGACCTACATCCACAAGTCAATTTACCTAACAAATGTTGTGTACAGTTAAGTCTAATCATTACTAAATCCTCTTGATGGGCAGCCAAGGCGATCAAATGAATGAATCAAGGAACTAGAACAGCCTGCTGGGCCGGTGATCATTCAGAGCCGCACCTGGTCTGTTCCCGGCTATAAACAATACAGTATTAATAGCTTTATGAGGGTGAGCATGAATGATGTGGCTATTGCATCCATATGAGCGCTACATGGAGTAAATGTGACAATCTCCCAGTCTACTCTTGTCTTGCCAATGACTCAGTTATCTGAATAATCAAATATGTATCCTCTGCCTAAAGATGTAGAAAAAGGGGGCAAAGGACAAGTCAGCTGAACCCTTTGAACTAGAGCACCCTGCTGTACAGAGTAGATAGAAGTTTTAGATATTGTGATAAGAGCGCCTAGCGACGTGCACACACTGGTACCAAATCAACACCCTTTCACTGATCAAAAAAATACAGTGTCAGCAGAGTTATTCAGTTACGTAAGCAAAAGAAATCACACACAGCTGGTCAGTGAGGTGGTTTACAACGGTGTACCGTCTTTTACAGCTCCACAGACAGCTCATACATTCTCTACTATGACCGGTCACTGCACTGTCATGATCTCATACCCAGTACCACACATAGCAAAGCAATGCTTTATCCCCAGCTTTTCCTACGCTGATAAAGAGTTCCAGTTACCAAATAAATTGTCTGTACGATCAGTGTCATCCCCAAAGGCTCAACTTTTTCTGTGACTAATCATGCATGTAATTAAAGATGGTGAGCTAAAGGATTAGGCTAATTTCCCAGGGTAAACAGAGCCAAACATGTTGATGTGCTGAGGCACTGAAGCAAAAAGTGACAGGCACTGCATCACTGGAGCTTGTGGAGCCTAATGAGGGAAGCCGAGAGTGTATGTGTGTAATTGCCGGTCTGTCTGATCCCACTTTGATTAGGCTTTATCATTAAGAAAGACAAAAGAGTCTGCATGGACCCGTCCCTGGCCCTATGGCTTCTTGCATGAACACACACACACACACACAAACACACACACACACACACACTTTTCACTCCACCCATGTCCCAAACTGGGTCCACCTGCCGGAGGGCCTGGTTGTGCAACAGCCTCTGATCCACATAAAGCTGGTTAGAGCCATGCAAAGGCAACCCTGACTTAGCTTCGATCCAGGAGAGCCCTGGTAAAAGCGCAGCCAAACCTAAAGACTCAGACCTACGGCCATATGTTTCGCACAAACAGACATTAAGAAAGCATTACCGGGCTAATGTTGTTAGATATGCATGAAACACATCTTGTACAGCCCCATCTCAATCTCTCTCTCAGTCACACAGGACACACATATGCCCCAAATTCCTTTCTGTTCAATGTAGGTGATAGAGCAGAAAATGGGCTAATGCTGTCATAAGACCCTTTCCTATTATTTGGGGGTAATCTCTCAGTTCTCTTTTCTCTCAGCCCTGTAGCTTCACTCATTCCATCCCATGTCCTCTTCTCCACTATGTCCTGTTTAATCTGTTCATTCTTTTGTCAGATGACTAAGGTGAGTTCAGGTTCAGTTAATGTCCAGATGTTCTGATGGCGAAACAGTGGAAGCTACTTGTCACAAACACTGGCTGATATCTCATAGCCTAGGCAGGCATGTCTGCCTGCTGCTTATGGTTTAAAGATGGATGTAGTTTTACACCACATGTTTAAGAATGAAACAAAAGAAATCATAATATTTGTTACGTTTTAGACTATATTATGTCCACAGTATTTAATGTAAACATGGCATAAACCTGAGCTGAGCTGTGATTGTTTTAGATATAAACATTTTGGTCATAGTTATCTTTTCCTCTTTCTAGTTTACATAAAAACATTACGTTACCTATGGTCAAGGTCAGGTTTTTGCTATTTATATGTGTTAGTGCAAAAGTACAGTACCTTGTTGGTCATTATGCCTCGCATTCCTGTAGCGTGGTTGTGAGCTTCCTGTGAGGTATGCTTATGTTTCTCATGAAGCAACAGTTTCTCATGCCAACATGCAAGAGTGCTTCTGTCACAATACTGTAACTTCAGGTTTCTTTCTGGGAATCTGTTCTGCTTTACACCTCTCCTGTTACAGCATTCCCTGAAGTATGGAAAAAGTGCTACGCTGATATGTCACGGCACATCCGAGTTTTAGCAGGGTTAGCCGGCTCTTCAACCTGTCTTATCTACAGAGTCCAATATAAATGAGAGTTAGGACCTTGGATCCATGGTGAACATAGGAAACAGGGCTTTTAGGTGCACACTTAGTGCTGTGCCTAAATCATTTCTGTGATCCGTCCACCTGTAAACAGTCTTTATGCATTTTACAGCCGTCTTCTCTCCATTTATACCACTTGTATCTCTCTGACCTCATCACTCAGCAGGCATCGAAGCCTATCATCTGTGAATGACTGAACTTCACACTCCTGATTAGTTGGTTTGATCTTTAACCCTGCAGTCTAAGGATCAGAAAGTGGTCATAGCCACAACATGGCAGTACTCACTGATCCAGATGTTTTTTAGTTAAAAATGCCTGATGGTGTGTGATGGTGCAGAGATGACATAAGCAGGCAGTGTAGTACATGTGGGTCCATGAAGCGCGTCAACAAAAACATCAGCGCACGTGACAGATCTGTGTCATATCTAACCCTAAACTATTTTCATTTCCTCATGGCTTTAATTCCAACCCAGGAAGGCCAAATTAAGCAGTGCTGAACATGACACCCAGAGATTTTTTAAATGGAAATCCGATTTGTGTCCTTTAAGGTGAACCAATGTGGCAACAATGAACCCTATTCACCAGATATGGAAAATTACATAATTCCATGTGATGCTTGCCAGGAAGTTTACTCAACACATGCATATGTGAATTAGCACACAACACAAAGTTGCACTAATAATCATGCACCACAGACAGGCGTGCGCACACACACACACACACACACACACACACACACACACACACACACACAGCCAATGCTTGCCAGTGCATTTCCTAAGGAATTCAGAGGGTATGAGAAAGTCCTTTATGCTCACATTAAAAAAACACACACACATCAGCTTAGAGTGCAGGTCCGAAACAGAAACAGAAACCGAAAAAAAAACATAACAAAAACAGAGGCTTTTCTAGGACCCCACTATCACAACAAAGACTTGACAAATCCCTATGATTTCAAGACAAAATATTTTTCACACCATGAGATTGGTCTTCTATCAGATTTTCATCATTTCATATCAGAAATGCCTTTTATGGTTTCAACACAATATCATATTTAATTACAAAATATTGAAATATGCTTGAATCATGCACAGAATGAATCAAAACCTAAATGATGCAAAAGGTGGAGACTCACGCTGGAGGGATGAGGGAGTGGAGAAGTGTCAGCAGTTACCAGGTTGAGGATGATCTCCATGGCGTGGAGACGCATGCGCACGGTTTGAACTGGAATTTTGTTTGGTCTATCTGTTTGTGGTTCTCTCTGGAGACGACCACAGCCGGTGGCGAGGGGAAGAGCACGGCCTTGGGACAGCACTCATCACTCAGGACACTTCTCCCAAACAAGGACCACTTGACTCCAAGTTCCCTGGTCAAAGACTGCACTTGACAGCAAGAAAGTAGAGAACCTTAGAAACTAGTGTTGGCTTGATTGAATATCCAGAATCCATAGAGTGCTCAGTCCCTCTAGCAACAAACCATGACTATTGGTAGCCGCAGAGCCTAAGAAGTGTTGTGCTGCTGGTTCACAGAGCAGCCGCTCCTCAAAGCCCATGACCACGCTTCAGTGCTAACACACACTACGCAGTACACCGGCACAGAGCCTATGGGACACACGCATGCATTTCGCCAAGCACAGCTCCCACAGACAGCATGCGCTGGTGGGAGAACAAGGACTCCTCTGGAGCAAAGGGTCCGTTTGATGTGGGTTTGGGGTGACGGCGTCGAGGCGGTTAATCGGATGAAGACTCGCAGGGGTGGATGGAGGCAGGGTTAAAAGAAGAGTTTACTGTGAAGTTGAGTGTTCAAGGAGTCCGTCGGGGATAAAATCCTCAGAGGGAGAAAAGAGAGGCAGAGATCCAGAGGACGGATGTGAGGGGAGCGAGGGAGCATACAGGGGGAAAAAAAGAGCCCACCAGGAGCTGTCAGTGAGAGGGAGACGGAGCGAGAGAAGGAGCAAAGGAGTGAGCGGCTGTGAGAAAGCTTTGTGGAGGGGTGTGTGTGTGTGTGTGTGTGTGGGGGGGGGTTCTTCTGTTGGAGTTTCTAGGCCAGCTCAGCTCCAAAACAGTGGATAGTTGAGGCAGAAAGAAAGGGAGAAAAATTTCCTACTCCCTCCTTTCAATTATCACAGTTTGATTGTCGGCGCCAATCAGTTTCCTGAGTGATCACGCTGTAATGAATCACCACTGCCTGTGTGTGCTAACAAACAGGGTTAAACCAAGTGGTTCTGCTGAACACATACCAAACTGTGCTTATGGCATGTTTGACATATGTTGTATAACATGAAATAAAACAGACGCAAAAGAGTGAACAGTTTTGGCTTAAGGTGGAGAAAGAACCTGCACCCATGAAAAAACCCAGATTAAACAGTCATATGATGATTACAAAGCTGCTATTCAAATCTGTGCACATGTGTGCACACATGACTATAGCCTATTACTGAATCACTGTGTTACTGCACTGACGAAAGAAGTGCTTCCACACTGCTTTGGTCATATTTTAATGCAATTTCACAACTTTCTTTCACTTCTTTTTACATGAATGCTACATTAATAAGGCAAAGAAATACTTATATTTATAGAAAGCTATTCACAGGACCATTACCTGTAGGACAAATGTAACAATCAAATGTCACTGTAGATTTCTCTCATTCGTATAGGTATTAAAATGTCAGATGTAAATTAAATTATCCACTTCAACTACAATCCAATTGATATTTTCATTTCACTATCAAAATTTAGCGGTTGCACAGTCTCACATTGGTCACCTTCACTGCATTAAAACACATGCAAATTCATATTCAAATACTCCCACAAACACAATTTTATGAGCCTCTTGGCATGGTTCTCCGAGATAAAGTCCTGTGAGCCATTACTTCCAAAAGTGTACAAACCAATTAGGGAGAAAAAGAAAAGCAGGGAGCGTAGGGGGTAAGGTAGGACAAGGGCTACTAAAGACTTCCATGCAGAAGCCGGCAGGAGGGAGGGGGAGAGGAGAGCATGAATGAGAGGCTTTAATGAGAGAGCGAGAGGAGTTAGGGGACCGGGAGAGAGAGGGCAGGATTTAGGGAAAATGCTACTTATATAAGAACAAACCCAACGTGTTCAGATGGAAGTGCAAGAGTGGGACATGTAGGTTTGATTGGGTCCAGTCCTAACATTGCAAAAGAAAGTCGGTTATTTGAAAGCTACATTTACATCTCTTCACTTGTAAAACTTTCCATTCACACATATTTTTCACTGTGTTTACAACTAAATTTAAGCAAGGGGCCGGCCACACACACACACACACACACACACACACACACACACACACACACACACACACACACACACACACACACACACACAC
>JAPMOB010234206.1:23056-39739 GCA_029875015.1 Lepomis gibbosus | reverse complement strand
GAGTGATAACAGATTGAGCGACTCTGATAAACTCTCCTCTAATGGTTCTGCCTGTCCCTGTCCCCCTCTTTCACTGGCGGCGGATTAGAAACCTGGATAAGGAGAAGCAAACACTGGCAGCTTCTCTGAGTAAGCAACAGAGAGAGGGAAGCAGAGGAAGATAGAGAGAATGAGGGAGAGAGATGGGAGGAGGAGAGACATGAGGAGAATGAAGGACAGGGGGAGAGAAGCAGAGTAGGAAGGGAGCCAGAGAGGATATTCAAGGAGTGGCACTTACCCACAGCCATCCATCGTTTTTCCTTAGTCCCCCCACCTCCCCGATCCCCTTATAGCCTCCTGCTTTATTTTTGCCTTCTCGGCCCTTGACAATGCAGTAACTGCTTACGGAGCACTGGAACTGCTCTTTGAGCCTGAAGTCGATGATGGGTTCAAGTGGCGGGTTGCAGGAGGTGTCAAACACGGCCTAATTCTGTGTGGTTAACGGCTAGGCGTGACACGAGCAGGACAGTGTAAACATGGATTAGGTTGATGTCTCAATCACAGCATGGCAGACTGACAGACAGGCTGCTGACAGTGGCAGCAACATGGGAAAGCTGCTTCAAGTTCGTACAGTGGCTCATAGCATATACTGTCCCTGATTGGAGCAGTTTAATTTCCCCCCTTTCCCACGGGTGGAGAATGTATTTTTGGTGGATGAACCTGAGGGGGATGGAAGGTGAAAACATCCCCTATTTCACATAAACACAAGATTTCCTAGATTGCACATAAATGCACTGCTGTATCAGACTTCTCAATCATACTGCACTTTCAACTGCATTTCCACACAGACCTTTGACTAGAAGAAGAAATAATAAATACACAAATAAAAATAATACGTCTTGGAAGTCCAGAAATATTTATTAAAAAATGGATGAGGCAGTCCTGTTTGAATGTACAATAAACACAAAACAGTGCTAACCATAGCTTTAATTAACAGACTTTTTGACGCAGCAGTGACCACAATGTGACCCTACTGAATGTAAGTAAAGAGCTAGATATTTATTAGGTGAGATGCTGTGTTTTATTGAATATGGAATGGGAACAACCCCACGCCTGGCTACCATTCAACTAAGAGACGGCTCAAAAATAGAGAGGGATAATGTAACCATGCTAAATGAAAAGCAAATAATTATATTCAGCTTTAAAGCCTCTATTAGTGCGGTACTGTGCAAACAAATGGAAAATAGCACACTTAGTAATTTGTCCATTTGATTATGGTTGCTGAGTATGTGTGATTAAAATAGTGTAATTATATCTACTGTATTGCATTCATGCTCTGAACAAGACATAAATATCTGACAACTGTATAACTGCAGTGATGGTTTGATTGACTGGACACAATACCTTATACTGAAGTAAATTAATAGAATGTTCCATTTGCTAAATTGACCATGAAAAGGATTTGCCCAGAGGAGATGAACGTTCAAACTGCAGGTAGTTTTAACAGTGCAATAGGGGTTAAACTATTAAAAAGACAACTATTGACTTGCTAATGTCTGTTTTCTGATTGTGCTAATACTAAGCATTAAAGTATCACTCCACAAAGCAGTAAAATATGCTAGCTTCAGTGAAATTCTTCTGCCAGAAGGGTAGGGCTGAACGATAAATTGCATTTGCGATATTATCACAATGTAAGCTTTTCTAATCAAAAAGTCTGCGATTACACTCTGGTCACATGACATCCAAGCGGAAACCAGTCTGCAGACGAAGATGATGCTTCGTCTGTATATTGCACGTTACGCTGTACCTTGCCTTCTTGTTGTACAATGGCCTTAAGCTTGACAGAAGCTGACACTACATAACATTAGTAGACAGCCACCGGTCAGCTCAGGAAATATCTGTAAAACGGCCAAAGTCCAAAAGAGACCCAGTCTGTCCCGAGTTACAGCCTGGTACAGCCAGTGCACTGCTCACCAGCATCGCAGGCTGCAGGGAACTCTGGTGTTGTCGAAGAATTACTAAGCTTATCTATTAAACACGAGAGGCGACACTTTGTTTCATTTTTGTTGGCCAACTTTTGAACTGAACCTCAAACTGAGTATTTTTTTGTTTACTGGAATATAGAAAGATGGAGTCCTAGGAGATTTAAACTGAGATGACGCATTAATTGCTGGTTGAACTGTGGGTTTTGTATTGAGTGCTTACTGTACAAAACACTTTAAAGAATTAGTTTTTCTTGTGGTATGTAGGTAGGCCGACCTGATGATATTATATCATATATTATTTAATGCCATGACTTGACTCAAATTATCTTTCTCATGTTATTCTAATTTAATATATCCTCTCCACCATTGCACATAATAATAATTCTACCTAATTCATCATAACACAAGAAAGAACTATGTAGTTCTATCTATCTAATATTGTGTATACAGTGATTTACTGCTTGTCCCTTTTGAATAATACAGAAGGTAAAGAGCTTAAAAATGAATCGCATATTAAATCGCAATCGCAATATTGGGGGGAAAAACGCAATTAGATTATTTTCCAAAATCGTTCAGCCCTACCACAGTGTCAAAGAAGAAATAACACAAATTGCTATACACTGGTGGCAATTATGTTGAGTAGAATCCAAGTCTACAAGGTTGTTTTTCTCTGCACACAAGACAATGTGACGCTTCTGAGTGCCAGTGAACTTGATGCTAGAACATGAAGCCTCACGTTCTAGCGTCAAGTGCTGCAAACAATATGCACTCACAGCAAGCACCGCTCGACTCAGGAGATGCCACGCTCCAATGATTGTGCCTTTGCCACAACTATACGTGATTGACAAAGGCCTATGTAACTTGCCATTGACTTTACCTCACAATCTGGTATCTCCGTATATATCAGTGGGAGAGCAAACAAACGAGCAGTAAATAACTTGCTCACTCGGTCCCCACAGGCCGTCAATCAATTGGACAAGTGTACACTGCGCTGTGTTAGAGAGCTCAGAGCTGAACTAATCCAGTAAATGCAACAAAAGCCCTGACCTGAGAAAAATCCTGTCTGAAGATCCAGTCTCAAACCACAGGAGGAAAGCTGGGAACAGAAATCTAATGACTCCAAAGCAGGCATGAAGTGTGAAATCCTACTCTTTCCGAGGAACAGCTGAGCCTGCCTGTGAGACGAAGCTAGTAATGTTTGTTGCAATGATAAATAAACATGTTTATTGATTCACTGAGTGGAGTCATTAGCTAGTTAACAAGTCGCTAGCAGAAATATTAGCCATTGTTGTGGAAAGGCATGTTTAAAAGAATGTCACTTCAAATTCATAATAGCCAAATGAATGTGACCATTGTTGGGTATTGAAATATGTCAATTGCTGTCTTGCCATCATCACACTCTTCATACCAATGCATTACACAGAACAAAAGAACTAAAGGCCAATTATTAAAAGATCCTCACAAACTAGTGAGCTAGCTAAATATTGTCAACTCCAGCCAAATTCCCAATCTTCCTCTATTAATTAAGCCATTTAATCACCCACCACACTAATTGCATAATTAAATCACTGCCTCCTGGGTGGTACTGATGTGCAGTGGGTAATCTGGCGCAAAAATAACACTCATCAACAATGTGAGCTGGTTGATAATGGTAATGGATGGCTAGGACCAGAGCAACTTACCAAGGAGAACTTGCTATATAAATACGCTACGGTTATGGTCAGTTTTTACACCATGCGAATATGAGAAAAGAGATATAGTTTATTATCAGAGCAGAGATTGATCTAGTTTTTTGCATTTGTCCTAATACTCATATTTAAGAAACTACTCAACAAAACTGAATCAAGACAAAAACATTTCTGTGTAATAATCATGCAAGTACGCCATGTTTGACCATCAAATACATTTCATTTTAACTGATTAGAATTTTTTATCGTCAGTGTTTTTATTGTCTTTATATTACCTGAATACTGTAGGTTTTGTAGAAAATAGTATTGAAATAATGCAAAAAATTTCCTACATCATAGCATAATGTGCATCATTATTTGAACACTGTTTTTTTCATTAAATTATATGACAGTCTGAGTTTAAAACAACTTTGCATAATCACATACTCAAAACTACAAATACAAAAGCAATCAGAATCATTTAATAAAACATTCCTCTACACAAAAGATACAGCCTCTTATTCAAATACAATAACATGCTGTAGCCCTCCAATTTAGCACAATGGTGGTCAGTCGACATACGTGTTACCAGCACAAACACCTTGTGTGTTGGCATTGTTGGGTCTGCTCGTCTCAGCACAAGACTCAGCGGCTCCAGCCAAGTGTTTAAATTCCTGAAGAGCCTCCAGAAGAAATTAGTATGTAATGGCCACACTCTGCAAGAAGAAAGACCCATTATGGCTTTCCACTGACTGTACTTGGCTTTCATTTGTGAGCTAAATGGATGCGCGTGAAGGTGAGAGTTCACTAGCCATTCAAGTATTTGGCTTTAACTGGCTCCAGCACTCTTGCTTTAATTCAAGCAGAAGGACAAGTATGAATAATCGCTCTGGATAAGGCTCATCACAACCAGCGGCATGAGCCACCACTCCCCGCACCTCCCTCCCTCACCACCACCCCCACTCTGCCCTCAAAATGGCTGCTAAAGCTTAATGACAAAATACCATTTACATCATGCCTTTTAATTTGCAATTTGCCAGCTTTTGTTGCTGCTATCTGATTTTGGTTTGTTAGCTGCACACTGTATTATTTTGATGCAAATTTCCTCCCAGCTCATCTCAACTGGTTCTAATTTCACATTTGTTTATCAGAGCTAGAGAAAATAGCTAGGGAGAAATGGGTAACTCTAATCAATGTAAAATAGAACACAAAATATCCAATGATTACGAATCCACGAAGGCTGGCAGCCTGTGCAGAGAATTGAGGCTGTAGGATGCAATAGCCCGTGTGGTATCATGGGGACAAAGAGACCACACCCAGCTGACACTGTGGGGATGAGTTGTAAAAAAACAGGTTTTGAAGAGAAATGTCTGTCACTGAGCCCGTAACGAAGGAGTGACTGCTTTATTTAAATACACAGGAGTGAACGGCCAAAACTGCTAATACAAGGCCCCAAGGGTGTTCATCTCATGTAATATATGCACAGGCTAATTTATTACACCAGGACTAATTTCCATTGCTTGTGCTTGGAGTCGCCTTGCTAATTATGGAATGTTTTTTTCTTTTAACCATTTTTTCTTCCTGATTCATAATTGCGCAGCCACATTCAGTGGCAGTGTCTTTGCAAATGAGATGAGGCCTTGCCATTTGGCATTCACAGCCCCCCACACCCAGGTGAGCCCACAGCCCACACAGGGCACAAGCAACGCTCCATTTCCTTCCAAAAAACACCCACCCTCCCAATCACCAATGCTTGGATCTTTGATGGGCTCTGCCCCCAGAACTGGTATGACCATCTCAGAAATATCAGATAGGCTGGTGTGTAATTAGACTTGGGACTTTAATTAGGAAAAGTTAACTGTTAGATGAAAGCTGTCACATCTGTGATACGTACTGCTGGTTCAGTGGATGGATCCCAGGGGGGTCTGCATCAAAAGGCCCTTCCCTGCTGAGCAGGCCCACTCTAGCATGTTCTCATGCGCCAAATCAGGCCCTCTGAGTGGCAGCGGATGTGAGGGGATGGAAAAACAGAGGCACATACACAAGTTAACTGCAAAGGAGAGACCAAGAGGAGGAGGAAGATGGAAAAGGGAACGGGGAAAGAGAGAGAAGAAAGGGAAAATATCGCAGAGCCGCTCGGCTGCTTTTTTGTGTGTCTCGTTAAACGGAGAACACGGCACAGACACAAAGGGATCTGAGAGAAAACAATGTCGCTTAACAAGACATCACTGGCTCATCATTAGCAATTTGTTGAGGGCATAATTTTCTCCTGCCCTTGCATAATAGGTGCCCTGGGATATTGCCTATGCTTTTGTGTGCCCTCGTTTGGCTATTTATTTACTTGGCTTGTGTCACAAAAGAGATCTGGCCACCTCGAGCGAGAGCCAAGATAACGCTGTTATGGCTCAACATCACAGCCCTATTAAGAAGGAGCTCCTTTAATTGACTCCCCTAGCTCATTGCCTGACCTGCAGTCTCACTGATCCCACCCAACCAATAAGAGGCCTCGTCTCGCAGGGCAAGGCGTAGAGCGATATGATGTTTTGGCTGTTGTTGTGTCAAATGGCATTGTTATTGGGTACACTTCTTTTTATGCATTGTGCTCTCAGTGAAGGTGCTAAAAGAATATTCAGGAGTGATTCTGTATTTTGATTGAGCTGCTCTCTCTCTCTCTCCTTTCTGTCTTGTGCTCTTGTCGCTCTCTCTACTGTAAAAAAAAATTCAACAGCTGCAAACTGCTGTAGCAGTTTTAAATATGGTGAAACGGCTTGACGGATATCGATGCCATTAATCACAAAATCGAGGAGAGAGGGAGAGAACGCCTTATAATTTCATTGTGTGTGTTTCCTGTTTACCCATCTCCCCAGATGGTACTGCCAGTGCTCCACAGAGGAGCTCTCATACTGTTGTTCCATCTCCCTCGCTTTCTGTGGCCCTTTTGTGACAGTATAGACATTGAGCTGTCATTTACATTCAATAGACACATACACAGGGGATGGATGGATGGTCGAATGGATGGATGGCCTGAGTCATGGCAACAACGTAGCTATTTGGAAAAACAGAAAAGCAGTTTTTCTGGAAATGGAAGGAAATTGATGATGCTAACTCAGTGCACTGCTGACAGATTGCGATGAGTATAATGATGTGCATACACTATCTAAGGACCCCCTGACTTCCTGTGACTTGCCCCTTTTTCCACCCATCGTTCTTTTTGAATGACAGCATTCATATTAGTGTAACTGTAATATGATTGTGTCTGTTGTTGAGGAAATGAAAATCAAGTATTTGACCTCTGTATCTTACAAGTGGCTTAGTCTTGTACTGTGGTGGCCTTCAGACTGATGGTGCAGTTGTACCCTTTCATGCCACTATTCTCTCTTTATTTGTTCATAATTTTTAAGCCTTCATATCGAAACTAAACAGCTTTAATGTATTCTGTCCATAGCATAGCCGGAATTTGCATGAATTTATTAGGCTTAAAGCCAGGCTGCCAGTTCTTAGTCCTTCATTGCGTGAAGTGTGTTAAATGTACGCATATGCACACAGCAGCCCCATGTCTGCTGCTTTGACATAAAACTGGCAAGGCCAAATGAGAAGATAGTGAAATCGATTTCCACATTGTATTTCACACTCTTTCATCAGGCCCGGCCCTGTGGCTGGAACGCTTGTGATTTCAAAAGCACTTAACATACACCAGCCCCTTTGTTCAAGAAGCAAACTACTTCTGAGGAGACATCAATGCAAATAAAACCAACTAACAGAGCGAAGGGAAACTCGAGCTGAAGAACAACCAAATTACCCGTAGTTAATACGTCTTCATTACAAATATTCTCTCTCTCTCTCTCTCTCTCTCTCTCTCTCTCTCTCTCTGGCATACCAAAGATTCTCAGCGCTAATGATTTTTCTGGGTATTAAAGAGGCACCCACTGCTGTCACTCTGGATATGAAACAAGAAAACAGATTATTGTCGAGATCACCCACTGTGAACACCCAAATGATACTTAAAAAATAATGATGTTCTTAACCATACTCATTAACAGCACAGTGCAGGAAAGAACAATACTCTCCTTCAGGAAAGACAAACAGATTTCAAATTAGAGCATAAAGCAGAGAGGCAATCAGTTTGGAAAAACACTGAGGATGGAAACAAAGCAGACGGTGGGGTGATATTCTGTTCCCACGCACGAGGATTTGTGTGCACTAGCAATGGTTTAAAGTGACTGAACATTTGGCCATGGTTATTGGTGTAAAATCTGCATCTTTTATATTTTCTTAATCATAGACTACACATGAAAGGATTCCATTGAAAATATAATCCTGTATAGTAACTTGCTGCAACAAATGTTGACTACCTACAATCTGCATGACGCGCACATGGATAATGCCAGACACATCAGATCATAATGATAATTTTTGATAGCCCACTGTTCATCACTTCAAACGTTCTCTGTGTATGTACTGTATATTAATATACATCTGTTAAGTTTTCCAGCTGAAATAATTGGCACCATACGGTAACAACAGAAAAGTAGCTGCTGGTATTATTTGTATACAGGATGGCATGTAACAGAATTTTTTTATTTGGCTCATTTAAAACTGTAAGGTTAGAGCTCATAGCTTGACAGGAAGTCCATTTCAACAAGTTGCCAATGAATTACTAAAGCCTAATTTCCATTACATAGGAGAGTGATTCAAATGTTGGCCTATAAACAGACAGTAAAGGAAGTCCAATGTTCCATAACTCAACCCTTGCAATGGCGTACTTTCCTGAATAGGACAACTAGGGACACAGTGGGATTGTTCAGTTCTCGCCAAGCCAAAACGATTCTTTGTCAACCAGGCATAAATAACATAGTGTTGATTGTTCTGTCAAAGTTAATCTGACAGCTCGGGGAAGCAGTCATTTATCTAATGACAGAGTTTCTATGACGACAATCGATCCTCCTGTAGCCGGGGTTTGTGTGTGTGTGTGTGTGTGTGTGTGTGTGTGTGTGTGTGTGTGTGTGTGTGTGTGTGTGTGTGTGTGTAAAAAACACATTCAGCAACAGGGGACAGAGATGCTTTGTGGTAATGTGCAGCTTTGTCCTCAAAGGTATTACTTTAATACATTCTTAAGATACCACAAAGTGACAGCGTGAATTCTTTGGTCTTCATCAGCAGAATGCACCACATTAGACATTTTTTCAGATATCTTAAAAACTAATAACTTTGGCATATTAACATTTCATCTCAATACCACAGCAATCCACCAGTCACTTTTACTTGATATTTTGTGATATAATTTATTGTCCAGCACTGTTTCTGAGTGCCTGTGTTCACTGAGGGAAATGAACACAAATTACTTTAATTCAAGTATAAAAAATGTCAGAATAGTTTTGGCTTAACATTGTCAAACATCTTAATTTCTTGCATTTCTTCTCGAGCAGGTGGATCTTTTAAAGCTGTAAAGGCACCAAGTAAATAAATATGTATACATGAAAAACAATATCCTAATTGTCACGTTTAGAATAATTACATTAACTTATTATTAATATAATTATATTATTAATTTAATTATTTTAAATTATGCTCTATCTGATAATATAATAAATATCTGGCATATTTTTGATATTGTTTCCGGTAGTATGAATGCATATTTAAAGGAATAATTGCCTATTTCCATGATAATATGTTGTGCGCACTACAAAGTAATATATAGTTGTATTGTTTACACCACCAGTGTGTGTTTTTTCATTCTAACATTGTGGTCAGTCACACTAAAACTTTCACCCCTGTGAGTAAGTGACAAAAAGTGAGGAGCTGACATTATATGTTAGTACTCATCCGTAAATAGAGTCAAAAATATCTCCACTCTTGGACTCTCCAGAACACTTAGCTAAATTCTCGATGTTACATTCTTTTTTCATCGAACAGCTCACAGCAATGGCTGTCATGGCTGCTATGGCTGTCATGTGACCTTGATGCATTATAGCAATGGTTACATGGTTTTAGGTAGTGGAGAACTGGCAGAATATAGATTGGAATATTCTTAGAAAGGTGTCCTTGGATGCCACTGTTATCAAAGAATTGCATTTGATATAAATTCGTCTTCTCCTTAGAGTCTCTCCTTGGACTTATTGCTTGTCCCCAGAGAAAATTAATGACTGCTAAAGGAAGCACACATGCCTTTATGATGATATACATCCCTCATAATGAAATGCATTAATATTGCGAGAATGCTGAACATTGTCAAATGTATTTTGGATTATAATGAGTTGAAGGGCATTGTGGAGCACTGAATGACCCAGTAACACTGGGTAATAGCTAGCAGCAGAGAAATTAAAATATTTTCTTGGCAGAAGTGTGGTTGCATCTGTTTAGCTCTGTCAGTACTTTTAACATCCTATTACTCTGAGGAACGTTCAATGTAGTATCCATTTAAATTCAAAAACTGCTGCACCGCTGTTGCAGCTTGTTTTTGTTTCTTTATGAAATCAGGAAATTAAGAAAGACTTACTATCTGTGTCTGCTTTAGCTAATGTCCAAGTGTCCTGATACCTTGACAGCATGTCTCAAATAGGAGGAGGGTTGAAAAAAGTCTAAGACAGAACCTTGACAAATATCATCCATAACATTAAAATGGCCCCTATTGTCATTACGGACAGAGAGATTAAATTCATCTCATCAGACGTAAGTATGACTGGTGCCTCAATAGGCTGATGCCAAGCGGCAAGCCAAGAAGATTAGCAGGGCACTGATATCATTATTTCCGCCTATCAGGGATTTAGCAGGGAGGCAATTGTAATTTCTAGGCTTATTAGTTCACACTCGGAGGAGAGAAAACCCAGTGATAAAGCTGGCTGTGACAGCCGGGCATTCCAGCAGCAAGTGCTGTCACTGTGACACTGACCAAATGCCAGTGTGCCTCTGTCCCTGTAATCCTGCCTAATGGAGGTTAACACACAATACAAAGAGGTCCTCATCAATGATCACAACAATCCACACATTAGCATTTTTAAGTTATAAGAGTGGTCACAGAGAAAATCAAAATTAGGGAGGCGGTAACTTGTGGATATGAAGAGCGGGAAGGGGGTGGGAGGGAATTGATTGGGCGCACATAGAATTGCAAGCGCACACATTCGCACATACACATCAAGTGCATTTTAAAGTTGTGTGGAGAAGTGGAGCTGCAATCTTGAGGGTGGCAGGCAGGCAGAGCCTCTTGGCAATTCGAGACATCTGCCTCTCCTGCCTGGGCAGCCTGTGCCAACGCCGGCCCCTGGAGAGAGCCCTGTTCCCAGCACACTAAAGCCCAGAAGTGTTTGTCTAGCCTAATAAATATTGCACAGCGCTTCCTCTTAATCTCATTAATGTTTGTGCATGTCTGTTGGTGGCTGTAGATACAAACAAGGGATGAGCATTAAGCCCTTGAAAAAAAAGAAGAAAAAAAAGACGGCCATCATCGACGCCACCGGCCTCCTCCCTTGATATACTGTGGTCGGCTTCCTTTAAGCCAGCTAGACACACAGCGACTGAAAGACTTACAGCATACAGGCAGTACTATCTGCTCTCTAACACCTGAGTTCATCCCCAGTTCGATTTGTCTCTGTAAATCCAGGCATAGGATTTGGGATGCTGTCATATTCGGGCCAGATGAAGATATCTGCGGCTCTGTTTGGCAACGTGACTCCTTAATTATACCTAATTTGTAGACCAAATAGCCACTTATCACTCCAACTGTCTGTGACAGCTTAATAATCTCTAACCTCGGTGTGGGTGTGTGTGTGTGTGTGTGTAAGAGAGAGCGTGACCGGGACCTTAATATGATTTGTGTGTTTTGGTGTCATGGTTTAACAGTTTTATGGTGATAAGTATCATGTTATTAGGGAGTTACATATTTGACTTTATTTTTCTCAAAGGAAGCCACATTGTGACCAATTGTATTACAATAGTGGCATTAATCGGGGTCTCCTGGGAGGAGTCTATGGGGGAAAGGTGATTTGCATTGCAGCAGCTGACAGTTCTCTGTTAATATCTTATGTATGCATAGTAGGAATGCATATGCTCCCAGTATATGCTCTAGAAAAGGTTATTGGTGGAGGAATAGAAGCAACCTAAAGGGGTTTTCAGCACCTTCCTCAAACTATGAAATGTCATTGTAGTCATTATTGATGACAAATAGTGAATGGGACTGGTGATTGTTTTAAAAATTTTATCTTGTTACATTCCTCCTTTCTTCACGCTTTCTAGTATGATTGTGTGATTGTGTGATTGTGTGTGTGTGTGTGTGTGTGTGTGTGTGTGTGTGTGTGTGTTTGTGTGTGTGTAACATAAGGAGGGGGTATGGGAATGGAAGTAGAGGTGGGCGAGAGGGCCCTGATGGCCCTGCAATGAAATCTGCCTGAGCTTGCCTCTACCAGCTGCAATTATCATTAAGCCTCCAATGGAACTGGTCCACTCCAGAGACACCTAAAAGCCGCCGTAGACCCACACATAATATTGTATTAAATGGGACCAAAAAAATCAATACACAATGCAAATGAAAAGCAGGGGAGTAGGATCCACTCAGTATGCATATTTCCTGTCAAGTACACTTTCTGACCCGCTGAACGCCGTTCGTGGCGGAACTCAGTACTTTTGAAAATTACTGATGATCTCTTGTTATGAGCCCCTATCTGCCTGCCTGGCACTATTTGTGATACGCTTGTCTAGCCGCGTGTGCTGAAAACCTGCTCGCTTCCTCGCTGAATTAAAAGAGTTTGTCCATGAACTGACGAGAATGTGCTGCTTATGTCCTTTTTGTACACAGTAAATGGAAATGTTGATAAATACCTCCTTCCATGAAGCACTTGTTTTGTGGCGGCTGTGTGCAGCGCACAACGGCACAAGAGAGCTAATTATGAGAAGGATGAGCTGGGGTGAGAAGCAGGGTGGGCAGCTACTTATTTTGCTGCCTTTCTTTCCATTGTATGGCAATATTATTTCTGGGATGTAAACATTTGTGCTGCATTTGTGTGTGTTTGCCTGTGCGTATATGTGTGCACCATTGGAGGGTGCATACATCACATTGAAGAAATACTCCAGCAGGAAGGAAGGAAGCCTCTGAATGCTCCGTTAGTGCAAACAGATAAGTGCTTATCATGTACCTGTAGCCAGGAGGTCATATCCAATATAGCCAAGCAATTCCTCCAAGCTCACTTCCCCTGGTTGAATTTGCAATCTTAACTGGTAGGGTGGTCTCTTCTATTGTGAGCAGGTCACACACTGGGTTGTCAAGGTATTCTCTCAGAGGCCCATATTCACTCTGTCCCACAGAAGCTATTTATTCTGTCTCTTACTTGCCAAAGTAAGAGACACACAAAAAGCACACACCACACGAACATATTTTCACTCATAACTTTTTGATTTGCTGAAATAATTTTCAGATATTAGAATTTGATATCATATAGCTTGTGTGTCCCCAAGATGGAAAAATATTATTTTCTGTAGTGGACTTTATTGTATCTGTATTATAACATCTCAGGCCTGTAGTGGCAATCTAAAGTATATAGGACAATTGGTTAAAACAAGATTAACTTCAATGCACATATGTAAGTAGTGTTTTGTGTTGTTGTTTTATCATTTAAAAGAAACAAAGTTAAACCGTTTCACTATGTTTCTTGATAGGGATAAAAATGTTTTACCAAAATGAGTAAAATCGCGATTATAAAAGTTGTGTCTTTATTTACTTTGATATGTGCATTATTTAGGACCTATATTTGACCTGTATAACTAGTATTATAACAATATAATTGACAAATTCTTAAATATTTGTTACATTAATTGTTTTAAGTACACATTCAAATGTAAAATACGCAATTCTTTTTAGCGTTGTAACAACATCAGACACTTCACTACAGTGAACGTTTTATTAAATATATGTACTTATATTGATATACATTTATATACATGTTATACTGTTATACATATAACTACTAACAAAAAAGCTGAACTGAATAAAAAGTGCCTTGTTAAAGCAGCTGACTGACCTGACTAATAATATGCTCCTTTGTTAACATCAAGATGTGAACAATTCACATTCTTCTACACAACTTCTTAATTAATAATGTTTAAGAGTTGAAATCTATTTTTCTTTTAAAAAATCTGATTTATTAAAAATATTATAAATATTAAAATACTCATTTAAAAGTTTAATCTATCAAATAATCATGTGCTTTTAGTCCTCTGTGTGTTCACTTTCTGCACGGTAAACATTACAAGTAAGTGGCAGCATTTTTATCACACATCCATCTCATCATCACAGAGCAGAGATTAGCTGTTGTCTAATTAGCCTCCAGCTAACACGCTTGTAAAATGGGACTTTACACAAGAACAATGTTAGTCACACTCACTGATGTGGTCTTTGGTTTACTCCTTCCCTCCTGCTTTCTTTCTCACACTTTTTTTCTCAACTGCAACCCAGTGGTGGGGAACATTTGTGAATTTGTTTTTAGATCAATGGTTATGATGTGAACTCATTATAGAAAAGGTCAGACCCATACATAAATGTATACTAGGCTACCGAAAAGCGTGGCCCATCTCAGAGAAGGATCTCAGGATACTTAAAGGATTCACTCTGGGAAGAGAGAAGGGCAGACCTCACAGGAGGTTCACAGGAGCTGACTGTCTGTCTCAACCAGTCAGCCAATCCCGTGTCTCACTTCGCTGATTATGCACACTTCCCTGACCTCACTGGAGGTACTCCACAGGGAAAGAGGCGAAGAAGCAGGGTTTTTATACGATGTCGGGTCTAAATAATGATGTTGGAGGCATGAACAGGGGTGCCCGCAATTCCCCTTGGAGTTTTGGTTCATGGCCTGCTGCCTCTCTGGTAAAGGCTCCTGTCTCTAATGACCCATGTCAAAGACTACCCCGCACTGCTGTAATGACATATCATACCTCATCACTTAGACCCCACACTGACAATTATAATCATATATATAGCTTTTGCTGCCGGATCAGGCCACTATTATGACAAATTGATATGGTGATGAGAGACGCGGCGGTAGTAGAAGGAGCTGGGGAGTGGAACAGAGAAGGAGGGCAAGAGCAGGGGAATGTGTCCAGGCACAGAGCACAGCAATGAGGGATGACTAAAGACACCTAGTGAGGAATTGCAGTATCAGTGTTCCTTACACAAGGTTTCATTCTTCACACAAGTTATTGTTCATTCACCCCCTTGCCCCTTAAAGAGTCATATCCTGCCCTGTTTGGCTAAAGAACACTTTCTGTCTGTATGGGCCTTGTCACTCCCCTCTTGTTTCTTACAATGGGGGGTTTTAAGCTGCCACACTAGATGTGTAAAACCCAACCCTCTCTGATGGGGCTGGGGCAAGGACCACCAGCATACTTGGCCCCTTTGCCCCATGATGCACCCAAAACAAAAGTGCATTGAGAATCTCCCCAGTTTTTGTTCTTCATCCTCGAGGTACCAACACCCACAAGGCACTGGACTCACTTCCTACGCTGCACTTTGCTGTACATTTATTACCCTGTTCTGCCAATAACATGTCCTTCAAGCTCCAAGATGGATGTTTGCTGAATGAATTAACCTTGTGTATATTTGACAGTGGCTATTGGTGGTCCACCTCTTTGAGGGTGACTTGGCACAAAGGGACTTTTTGTTCACAATTTTTCTTTTTCTCTTCCTTGTTTTCTTCTTGTTATCCTTTGTTCCCTGCCTCCCTATCTCTTTTTTTCTAAAAAAAAAAAAGAAAGAAAGAAAGAAAGAAAATAAGTACCCTTAAGGGCAGGCTTTTCATTTCAGCATCTTTTTATTCCCTTTGCTACACAATTTTTATACCTACACGGTATCTCCCTCCAGTTCCAGTCGCCAGTTTCTATACCCGGCCCAGCCTCCATGGCCCAGCCCTGCCTGTCCTGCAGCAGATTTAGCTTTTGTTGGCTAGTGTTAATAGGATTAAAATGGGTTACTAGCTCAATCACAGAAAGCTTCAAACCATCCCTAAATGTAAGTGTCTCATGGGGGTCGAGGGGCATTGTGGTTCTGTCTTTCCCCCCTCTGGCACTCCTCCTGATCCGAGGAGAAACCCCAGGCCTGATGGGGGTGGCAAAGGTTTGGCCTCCAGGAAAATCTGCAGGATTATGTCAGCACTCATTACAATGTACACAAAGACCACAGGATCAGTAGGAGCACAAACGGAGCAGTTAAGTCAAATAGGGTGGGCCAGGGGATTCTCCGCTTCCACCCTGACATTGATTAGCCTTTGTGCTCCGCTACTCCCCGCATTCGGGCTACAGCCGCTGGGTTACCAAATGGCAGTGTCTAAAGTTAGTATTAGCTTTTTATACTGGCTAGAATCTCAATTTTGAGGTTTAGTCTTACATTTCAGTTTGGAATTACTAAATAAAGTTGACCTGTTACCATGAACTGCAGTATTTAGCCTGATGTTTCATCCAAAGTCACAGATTTTTACCAAGCAGACAAAAACAGCCAGCTATGATAAAAATCAATTCAGCCTTGGCAAGGTGGATATTGTGGGTATAGTGCACTGTGCCCAGCAACCATACATAATTAGAGAGTGGATGAGAATAGTAGGGGATCTATTGTGATAATGTGAGGTCACATCGCTCTTGAACATCCATGATAATGACCATATCCAATGAAGTTGTATCCATTAGGCATGTTGAAGTGTCCAGTGCCGCATTCACACAGCCCTGAGACTCACGCATACACACACATGCATATACCTCATTTGCATAGCGCTTAAACAAAAGTGAAAACAGATAATTACAAAAATAAAACACAGTAAACAGCCGGACAGGATTAATATTCTGCTTCTCATTAAAACACCACAAATGCATCCTGGGTGGAGCATGTGCGTGACTACTACAGTGTTACCCTCCAAGGCTGGAAACACGAGGGGCCGGCCAGCGATTGATGTTTGTGTTCATCTGAATAGGCACTCAGGGGCAGTGTTCCACCCTATGTACACCACAGAGTTTCATACGCGACGATAACACACTCATTCATTCACAGACACACACTTGAAGACAGATAAATATGTGTGTTT